>SJYC01110051.1:0-43398 GCA_006408675.1 Madoqua kirkii
GAGTTAGTAAAAAGTTGTCTGAAACTGACTTTCCTGATCGTTGGTGGAACCGTATGAAATTGTCATTTTTGTAGACCAAAATGCTTGGCTCTGGCAATGTTTTATGATTAATCTAAAACTTTTCTGTCCTCACCTGCTGTCATTCCCTCGTATCCAAATCTTTGAGATCCCATGGAATATAGCCTGCCAGGCTCCTCTGTCCACTGAGTTCTCCAAGCAAAATAGCAGAGTGGGTTGTCGTGCGCTTCTCCAGGGGATCTTCTCAACCCAGGGAATGAACCTGGGTCTCCTGCATTACAAGCAGATTCTTTATCATCTGAGCCACCTGGGAAGCCCGACTCACATATCACACATGGGTAAATTACTTTGCTGGAGTGTAGATGTCCACCCTCTCCCCTGAACAGGTCAATTTCTACACATCTTTCATATTTTAGGTCTGGTGAACACTTCCTCCAGATATCTCTAAGCATTCAGTCGCTCAGTCATGTCCAACTCTTTGCAACCCCATGGACTGCAGCACATTAGGCTTCCCTGTCCATCACCAACTCCCCAAGCTTGCTCAAACTCATGTCCATTGAATTGGTGATGCCATCCAATCATCTCATCCTCTGTTGTCCCCTTTTCCTCCTGTCTTCCATCTTTCCCAGCATCAGGGTTTTTTCCAGTGAGTCAGTTCTTCACCAGAGAAGGCAATGACACCCCACTTTAGTACTCTTTTGCCTGGAAAATCCCATGGAGGGAGGAGCCTGGCAGGCTTCAGTCCATGGGGTCGCAAAGAGTCAGACACAACTGCGCAACTTCACTTTCACTTTTCACTTTCATGCACTGGAGAAGGAAATGGCAACCCACTCCAGCGAACCCACTGAAGCGACTTAGCAAAAGCAGCAGCAGCAGCAGCAGTTCTTTGCAGCAGGTGGCCAAAGTATTGGAGCTTCAGCTTCAACATCAGACCTTCCAATGAATATGCAGGACTGATTTCCTTTAGGATGGACTGGTTTGATCTCCTTGCAGCCCAAGGGACTTTCAAGAGTCTTCTCTAACACCACAGTTCAAAAGCATCAGTTCTTCAGCACTCAGCTTTCTTTATGGTCTAAACTCTCACATCCATACATGACTATTGGAAAAACCGTAGCTTTGACTAGACAGAACTTTATAGGCAAAGTAATGTCTATGCTTTCTAGTACGCTGTCTAGTTTGGTCATAGCTTTTCTTCCAAGGAGCAAGTGTCTTTTAATTTCATGGCTGCAGTCGCCATCTGCAGTGATTTTGGAGCCTAAGAAAGTAAAATCTGTCACTGTTTTTATTGTTTCCCTATATATTTGCCATGAAGTGATGGGACCGGATGCCATAATCTTCATTTTCTGAATGTTGAGTTTTAAGCCAGCTTTTTCACTCTCTTATCTTGTTCCCTTTCTGAGTTCCCATGGCAACCAGCGTGAGGCATCCAGTTGAAATGATGTGTTTGCTCTAGGAGACGTTCGAGTGTTTGAGAGCATTTTTGTCTCTCCTCTGCCTGGCTCAGCACATTCCACTTGTTGAACTGAGTGCAATGGAGCAAAACTAACAGGTCCTTCACAAATAAAGATAACTTACCAATTAAGCCAACTTTGGATTTTAATGTGTTTGAGTTTCAGAAGACTTTGGGGATTTCAGCCTGGCCAGTGTTTTCATATGCTAATAAATGTAATTTGAGACTGACTCATTAATTAAATAAACAGATACTTTTGAGAGTTGGTGGAAAGAATAAGCCAAAGGCTTGCACTTTTAGTCACAATATTTATATCATAGTAGATAATTGGAATAAAGGATTTTTGGAGCTGTATTATGGAAGAAAAGCATTTCTGTGGTATAAATAATGCAAACTTTCATTTCCACGTTCTCTGAATGGGCAAAATTGCTTTTTCCTGAATCTCTGTACATCAGATATGCATAGATTAAGATGAGATATTTCAGCCCCCTTTTCCTAAAAACAAAAACAAAAACAACTTCTAAAAGAAGAGATTGTAGGCAAAGAGTAATGTTAATTTAGATAAAAAAACAATTCTCTGTTATCATTACAGCAACCCAGCTGTGAAACTGTAAGTGGTGTGGGCACATATATATTGGTCTGTTGGGGGAGATAAGTAATATTTACTCACTCCAGGATAGAACGTTCCCCAGTAGAGCTCTCCTGCCTGGCAGAGAAGTAGACAGCAATCTAGCCTGCAGACATGTCTGCTCACGGATCAGATAGCTGTGTAGGGTTCCTGCAGAGGACAGTCCAGAGACCGATGGAGCCTTTCACCCATGCACTCACCATGGGGGCTGGGACCTGCCATGCTGTAGGCTAGAAACAGGTGGCATCTCCATAAATTCAAAGAACTGCAGTGAAATAACAACAACAACAAGAACAGTCTTAAACAGGGGGCAAATATTGAACACCTCTCCTAGATCCTGTGCGGGATGGACGACTTGCCCAGAGCAAGCCTCACTGTGGCATCTCCCCTTTCCCTAAATGTCCATCCTGAGTGGCAAGCCATCTTGCTCACCTATGTGTGTCTGGAGCCTTGTCTCCAGCACAGCACCAGCCATAGCAGTTAGTAAAGGTTTCTCAGTAGTTAAAAGGGCCTTGCACAGGAAGATGAGGGAATGAAGAAGTGAGGGCCTGTGCAAAAGCAGCGTGAGAACACCCAGGCTGCAACATATTCTGTGCTCAGAGGCGGCTTTGTGCCTGGATACTGAAGCCACCTCCGTGGAGGATGCTTATAGGATCCATGGCCCTTACCACATCGGGGGAAAGTCTAAATACAGTGGATGCTATTTTTTCTCCTCTTCCTCCCCCTCCTTCCCTGTTGCCTGTGTGTGGCTCAGCAGAGGAAACAGGATGACCTTTCTAAACTCAGCTTCCTGGAGTTTGATTTTGCTTCCATGCCAGGTTCCATATCTATAGTGATCCCATATCCACCCTCATTTTCCTCCACTAAGTGCCTTGGTGAAGGAAAGTGGCGGCTGAACAGTAAAGAATCCTCTTGCAATGGATGAGACTCGGGAGAGGCAGGTTCAGTCCCTGGGTTGGGAAGATCCCCTGAAAGAGAAAATGGCAAGCCACTACAGTATTCTTGCCTGGAGAATCCCACGGATAGAGGAACCTGGCAGGGTATAGTCCATAGAGTAACACGTACTGAGCAGCTGAGCACGCATGCACGCCAAATTTCCTCATGTCTGGTTCATCTATCTCCCATCTTCTTTGCCGGCTCTCGCTCACTATCCATTGTAATGACCTCTAACAGCTTCCTCTAAGCCTGGACCAGGAGCGGCTTTCTAGTTTTTCATACAGTGCCTTTTCTGATGATGGTAGTGGTGATGTTGATAATGATGATGATCTGTTTTGTTTAGCCATTGTTTACTGAACATCTATTCTATGCCATTTACACATTATTTACTCTCACTTACTCTTTATCTGATTTTTATTCTCTGGACATCTTATTTAACAGGTGTGACCATCTCCACCTTTTAGATGAGGAAACTGATGATGAGAGAGATTTGGTCACTTCCGGTCATCTTACCATCGGTAACTAGCAAAGCTGCATTATAATTTATGTTCTGTGTGACCTCAAAGCTCAGGCTACTTCTACTTGACAGCTTTCATGGCAAATAGTGACATGTTCCCCACTGTCATCTCTTTAGTTCCTCTTAATCTGAGTTGGCTTCATGGACTTTTGTTATCTGCTTTTAACACAATAAATGGAGAAGAAAATGGCAACCCACTCCAGTAATCTTGCCTGGAAAATTCCACGGACAGAGGAGCCTGGCAGGCTACAGCCCATGGTGTCACAAATGGACTCGACAGTTGGACATCACTGAGTGACTAACCAACAACAACACAATAAAAAATAAAAAGGTAATACTTGAGTCGACATAGACTTTTCCTGGGGTGCAGATGTGCCCAGGTGCTGACTTATAGGAGCACAGCTGCTCTTTGAGCATCATTGATCTGTAGAGGCTAGGATTGGGAAGAAGAGTCCTCCAAGAGTGAGGATCCCAGTGGTCAAAGACTACGTAGTCACTGGCAATGGAAGACTCTATCCAAAAAGTCAGGTAAGACGCGTTGCGCCTCAGGATCAAGGAACACCTGAGACCAGCCACTCTGCAGCAGAGCATGGCACAATCTAGGGAATTCTGCATGGATTCATGTCTTAACCCACCATCCCTTCAACTGTGAGATCAGTGAGCCAGAGTGCCCTCTCATAAATGTGAGGCTATCTTGAAAATGACCAAAGAAAAGAAAAGACACTAGAGAGACTAAGCAATCCTAATTATAAAATCAACTCAGACTCATTAGAGAAAAAAATTACAGATGATCTGGACAAAAAGAAGAAAACAACAAAATTCACAATCTCAAACAAATGGAAAGAACAGCTTTTAACATCTTGCAGCAGACAATTTTTTGGTCAAAATATTTTGCCCATTTTTATTGTTTATTTTCTTTTTTGTTGGAACATAGTTTTGCTTTACAGTGTTGTGCTAGCTTCTGCTGTGTGACAAAGTGGTGCAGTATACATCTCTCACTACCTTCTGAACTCTCCCTTTCTCTCCCTCGCCATTTTTGCTGTGGTTCTGCTGTTTACTACCCCTATGACCTTGAGAACATTCAGCATTTGTAAAGTGAAAGTAACAGTAATATCTACTTGATAAAACTGTTTTAAATAGTTTGCTACTTTAAATACAAAACACAAAACTTTTTAAAAACAGTTTAAATACAAAACTGTTTTAAACACAGAAGATGCATGGAAATGTTAGTATATGTGAACACTGAACACAGTTTAGCTGTTGAGTTTTTCTTTAATAGTTTATAATGTATTTTATTATATATAATATACAATATGTATACTTAATATATATAAATATATATTTAATATATTATATATATAAAACATATATTATTTTTAAAGTTAAGCATGTATAGTGGCTATCTTTTAATTTCAGTGATACTTTTTCTATGACTTCCCTCTGAAGAGTTGGATAATAAGCATACTAATAAGCATACGGCTGGGCTATAATTGATTTAATCAATCCTCAATTGTTGGGCATTTAGGTTATTTCTGACTCTTCATGCTTACAAATGGTTCTCACACAAATATTCTTAGAGGTATGTATTTGGAACGAAGCGTTAACTGTTTTTTTCCAGAAGTGAAGTTTCTTAGTTGAATCACAAGCATATTTTAAAACTTTGAGTACCTATTTTCATATTGCTTTCCAATAAGGCTAAACTCAAAATTGAGATGCCTTTTGACAAATTGAGCAAAACATATCTGAGTATGTATCATTTTTCTTCCTTGACAATGTTAAATGTGATTCAAGACAAGATAAAGTTCTACTGTATATCAAAGAAATGAAATAAGAGGTCTGACATTTACCTTCCTAGGTACAGTGAAATCTGTAAGAAGTGGGGAAGAAGGGTCTCATCTACTCCCTGGTCTTTGATTACCATATGTCATCATTTCTTTGCAAATGCAACAGACACACCTGTCTTTTCTTTGTAAATCATTTGGTAAAAGTTCTTGTTTAAAACATACCTGCAAGTTTTAATACTTACTAGTGGAGCCTGGTGGGCTGCTGTCCATAGGGTCGCAAAGAGTTGGACACGACTGAGCGACTTCACTTTCACTTTTCACTTTCATGCATTGGAGAAGGAAATGGAAACCCACTCCAGTGTTCTTGCCTGGAGAATCCCAGGGACGAGGGAGCCTGGTGGGCTACCGTCTATGGGGTTGCACAGAGTAGGACACGACTGAAGTGACTTAGCAGCAGCAGCAGCATTCTACATAATTGCTACATTCTAATATTAAAAAGTAAAAGAAAAAGAAAAAAACTATTACCCTGAAAACTTCTCCAGTCTTGAGTTTTGTTCTCACCTCCGCATGGATCATCATGGCTATAACTTCCTTAGGGCCTACTCACAGGAGTGAGAACAGTCTGCTTGGTGCGTGGAAAGACTGAAATCCACTCATCTACAGAACTTAATTTAGCAACAACCTGCCAAAGATGAGCTATTGAAGGTTAACTGAACCCTCCCTGGAGATGGTTCTCCTGGCTTAGCTCTAACTCTGCAAAGCCTTTCTTTTGCATCTGTTACACACAGGAGGCCAGAGAGAGAAAAAAGACCAACCTGAGACAAATAGAGTCAGCACTTGCGCATCCCTGCTGCACTGCTTAGGAAGGGAGTGTGGGTTCATCTCAGAAATGAATGCACGCTTTCTCAGACAGATATTCACAGTCCTCTCCAGATTAAAGCCCCATGGGATAGTAATTATTAGACTCAGTCCATTTAACTGTATATGACAAACCTTGATGCAGAAATATATTGAGCTATAAAATAAAACCTCTTGATCATTTGATTCAGATGTTTCAACATTAATTTTCTAATATTAGATTTCTTTTGTGATATAAGATGTGCCTTGATAATATTAACATTGTTTAATGAATTAATTAGTTCAACAAGTACTTCATAAACATCTCTGATGGACAGAGTACATTTAAGCAATGCAGCTACTTTTCTCTCAAAAGAGCTGAGTCTAAAATAGGCAAAATGAAAACAAATAATTAAACTGTAAGGTAGAGTACGCTCTTGCCACAAGAGACATGTAGATTAAGTATGCCAGGATGTCAGAGGAGAGGGAGGTGGTATCCAACAGGATGAACTCGAGGAGAGTTTGCTGAAGGAAGAGGTATTCTGAATGGGTCTGGACACAAGCAAAATTCTTTGCTAAGCACAGATTCCCTTTGAGATCCTTTCGGAAGCCTCACCTACCAGAGTTTCCTCCCTTTCAACTTCTCTGATACCACAGCCTCATTGACACCTCTTCCCCGTCACTTCCCTTATTCTGTATCCTAATGGAAAGATGGGGCAGGAATTGAATTTAAAAGTATCACTCCTAGGTCTCCATTTGTACTTCGTTCATATGAGCACTTTCGTGAGTCTTTTAATGTGGAAAAGTGGGCCTGGAGCTGAATTTGAGAGTATGGACGAAAGAGAGTTTGATTGAATTAAGAGAAAAATCTGGATTAGAGCAGTAAAGGGACTCAATTCTGGAGGGAGTGTAAAAGGAGAAGAAATGGGAGGGGAGAGGGCCGTTTGGAATCTAGCCACTGAGAAATTCCCAATGGAGGGCATCTAAATGATTTCTTAATTTTTAAATTTGAATTTTCTGAAAAATAAAACCGTTTACATAATTCATAAATCAAAATGACATAGAGGACAGAGTGTACTGTCTTAGCTCAACTTTTGTCCCCATGCACCCCCCACCCCACTCTCACCGCTCCCACTGCTGCTGCTGCTGCTGAGTCACTTCAGTCGTGTTCGACTTCGTGCGACCCTGTAGATGGCAGCCCACCAGGCTCTGCCATCTCTAGGATTCTCCAGGCAAGAACACTGGAGTGGGTTGCCATTTCCTCCTCCAGTGCATGAAAGTGAAAAGTAAAAGTGAAGTTGCTCAGTTGTGTCTGACTCTTCCAGACCCCATGGACTACAGCCCACCAGGCTTCTCCATCCATGGGGTTTTCCAGGCAAGAGTACTAGAGTGGGTTGCCATTGCCTTCTCCCACTAGGAGATTCCTTTTTTACTTCCTTAGTGTTTCTTTCCAGTGTTTATGCAAATATAAACCAAAATTAGTTTATATTTTATTTTCTGCCTTCCAAATATATTTTAATAATGATGTCTAGTATTCAGGTTATTTGATCTGTGAAGCAAATTCTTGAAATTTGGTAAACTCTGCTCCACTCAAAGTGTTGTATAAGGGTGTGGTTTTGTGTGTGTGTGTGTCAAGGAAAGGGACTGAGTTTCACATTTGGGCTGACATGATGTGAAACATAACAGGTGAGGGATGGAGAGGTGATCCATGGGGCTTCCCTGTGGCTCAGATGGTAAAGAATCTGCCTGCAATTCAGGAGACCTGGGTTTGATCCCTGGGTTGGAAAGATCCCCTGGAGAAGGGAATGGCAACCCACTCCAATATTCTTGCTGGGAGAATTTCATGGACAGAGGAGACTGTTGGGTTACAGTCCGTAGAGTTGCAAAGAGTTGGACATGAGTCGCAAAGAGTTGAACACTTACCCTGACTTAACTCAGCAAAGGTGAAATGAAGCCAGAGGTAATTGTAGGAACAAAAACCTACCAAGAATTGGTAGGAACCTTGGGAAGATGTTGAATCTTTTGCAAAGTTGTGTAGTAGTGGTTGGAATAAATATTATTCAGCTATTAGGGAACAGAGCAGCCTCAGATGATATCTGAATTATACATTATTGCCTTCAATGAATCCCTAATCAATTATTAACTGATATACTGGGACTTGGTGATAAAGCAGCACCATTGCCAAGTTGGGCGGCTTAGGTATTTTCTAGTGGTAAATGAGAAGTCATTGAATGGTTTTGAACACAGGAATGACAGAATCAGACCTTTATTTCAGAAAGTTTAATTTGGCAGCAGAAAAACTAGCAATGCTATTCCTGGATTGGGTACTGGCTCTCTATTGCTACATGATGGATTATCTCAAAATGTAGCATCTTAAATGAGTAAGTGTTCTTTGCCTCATAGTTTCTGTAGTTCAGAAATCTGGATGGAGTTATGGGTAGGATTCAGCTCTTCATAAGCATGTGGACTGGGAATCTCAGTTCCTTGATGCCACTGGCACCGAAACCTCCTTTATTCCCCCACCCCTGTGAGCCTGTCCATTGTTTTTGTTTTGGTTGCAAAGTCATGTTGACTCTTTGCGGCCCCATGGATGGTAGCCCTCCAGTCTCCTCTATCCATGGGATTCTCCAGGGAAGAGTGCTGGGGTGGATTGTCACATCCTTCTCCAGGGGATTTTCCCTACCCAGCGATCAAACCAGCATCTCCTGCATTGCTGACAGTTTCCTTACCTCTGAGCCACCAGGGAAGCCCAAGAGCCTCTCCATGGGGCAACTCAGAACATGTCAGCCAGCGTCCATCAAAGCCGTGGGACAGGGCAAGAAAGGGCAAGCAAGATGGAAACCAGTCTTCTTTGTAGCCTAATCACAGAAGTGATTTCCCACCCATGTGCTATATTCTGTTTAGTATGGGTTATTCTATTCATTCAAAGTGAGTTGCCAAGCTCAGGCCACATGCAGGTGGAGGGGACTATTCAATGGTGTAAATATCAGCAGGCAAGGATCATTGGGAGCGATTTGAAGGGTTACTTCAACCTAGTAAGCTAGAAATAGAGCAGCATTGCAGTAGGTGGTTTCTGTCAGGCAGAAACAGGGGAGTGATGTGAAAATGAAGACAGGATTAGAGTTGCCAGAACTTGCGAGCAGATTGGATGGAAGATGAATGGAAAAGCTTCAAGCCTAACTAATGAATGCCAGGGGAGACACAGAAAGAAAGACATAGGAAGAAGCAGATTTGGGAGAAATGTCTATGAGAAAGAATAGATTTTAACAGACTCAGTCTTAAGGACTCAGAAGAGAAAGCCATGAGAATCCTTTTAGTTCTGTTCCTTTGCAGTAGCAGGTGTTGAAGCAGACTGTGTGGACTGGAGTCAGACACACAGGCTTCAAATAACAGCTCACTCCATCGTCACAAGTCCCGGCCTAGTAGACAAACTACTCTGAGTCTCAGCTGCTGTTCTGTTAAATGTGGAAGCTAACTCCTAGCTCTTCTGTTTGTTTTCAGAGCTACACAAAATCACCTCTTCAAAATTCCTAGTACAGAGTAGGTACTCAATAAACAGTTCTCCTGAGTATGGTTCTCCTACAAACTCTCAAAAACAGGTATGAAAATACTCTATCAGAATCATCTTACAACCATCAAATATTCCCTCCCCCTTGTATCGTATTACTCCAACTTGAACAACAACTGTCATGAAGTTTACTTCTACATATCTGTACAGCTAAAGATCATTTTATAGGTATAGATTATATATATATATATAAAATATATATTGGGCTTCCCTGGTGGCTCAGAGGGTAAAGCGTCTGCCTACAGTGCAGGAGACCAGGGTTCGATCCCTGGGTTGGGAAGACCCCCTGGAGAAGGAAATGGCAACCCACTCCAGTACTCTTGCCTGAAAAATTCCATGGACAGAGAAGTCTGGTAGGCTACAGTCCATGGGGTTGCAGAGTCAGACACAACTGAGCAACTTCACTATATATATATATATATATATATATATATATATCTTAATCGTATCATACAAATGCACTCAAGTGAGGGTGCCTAAACATTTAGACTGTGTATCATGAGCTTACTATTCCTCATGTGCATAATTTAATGAATCACCTTCTTTCTCTTTCATTTTTTTTTTAAGTCCTACTCTAATCTCTAGGTATAATGTTATTTTTAATGGCCTCTCTTTTTATTCTATAGAAAGACAGCTTAGTAGATATGTATATTTAAGACTAGACTGCATTTGAAGGCCTGGGCTTGAATCCTGACTATCCTTTTCATCAGCCACATATAATTTTTTGGGCTCTAGCTTCCTCATTTATAAGAATAGGGACAGTATGCTGCTGCTGCTGCTAAGTCACTTCAGTTGTGTCAGACTCTGTACGATGCCATAGACGACAGCCCACCAGGCTCCCCCTTCCTTGGGATTCTCCAGGCAAGAACACTGGAGTGGGTTGCCATTTATATATATATATATATATATATATATATATATATCTTAATCGTATCATACAAATGCACTCAAGTGAGGGTGCCTAAACATTTAGACTGTGTATCATGAGCTTACTATTCCTCATGTGCATAATTTAATGAATCACCTTCTTTCTCTTTCATTTTTTTTTTAAGTCCTACTCTAATCTCTAGGTATAATGTTATTTTTAATGGCCTCTCTTTTTATTCTATAGAAAGACAGCTTAGTAGATATGTATATTTAAGACTAGACTGCATTTGAAGGCCTGGGCTTGAATCCTGACTATCCTTTTCATCAGCCACATATAATTTTTTGGGCTCTAGCTTCCTCATTTATAAGAATAGGGACAGTATGCTGCTGCTGCTGCTAAGTCACTTCAGTTGTGTCAGACTCTGTACGATGCCATAGACGACAGCCCACCAGGCTCCCCCTTCCTTGGGATTCTCCAGGCAAGAACACTGGAGTGGGTTGCCATTTCCTTCTCCAGTGCATGAAAGTGAAAAATGAAAGTGAAGTTGCTCAGCTGTGTCTGATTCTTCCCGGCCCCATGGACTGCAGCCCACCAGGCCCCTCTGTCCATGGGATTTTCCAGGCAAGAGTACTGGCGTGGGTAGGGATAGTATGACTTACCTTATATCCCTACAGAGGAAATGGCTGAGAATTATGGAGGTGGAAATTGTCATCAACCTTGTCTTCATCGTAGCAAATCAGAGGGCTGGGCTGAATTATGATATCTGAGTACCTAAGCATCAGGGCAGAGTGAGTTTGGCGAGTGCTTGGTATCGCCCACTGAGCAGTATGACAGGTGGTCGAGTGAAATATGGGGCCCAATCAGAGCTCATCACACACATCACTGTTCGAATGCGGCAGGGAAGAAGCACATCACAAAAATGACAGTCATCTTTACACCATTTGATCAGTGTTTCCAATACTGTTTCTGACTTCCTCCCATTTTTTAACATTTTCAAGTAATTATACTGAGTTCAGGAGTTTCAGGACAGGCAGAAAGGAATAAAGTATTTGATTGATCAGTGGAGACAGAAAAGGATATTGATGCAAATTTTATTTCTTTTTCTTGAACCAGAAATCTTGAGGCCTACAAAAATCCATGAGGCTTGGAATGTCACATGTAAATTTTGCTAAACAGGTTTTCAAGCACTTTTGTGTAAGTTTGCAGCTAATTGCTAACATTAAGAATTCAAACTGTGCTAGGTGCTGTACTTTACATTTATTAACTTGTCTAACCTCTGCAACTATCCAGTCAGGTAGGTATCATCACCCTCTTTTACAGCTGAGAAAACTGAGGCATAGGCTGACCTTCTGAGTCTGTGGGAAGTGACAGAGCAGGGCATTGATATCTGTGCAGCCTTGCTATGGAGCCCACACTCTTAGCCATCAGGCTAGATTTCAAGTTCCAAATAACTGTTTTCAAAGCGTGATCTGCCCCTTCTTGGCCTGAGAATTACCCACGAGTCTTCATAAAACACAAAAACGTAAAAAATAGAATGGAGTTGGTAGCCATTCCCTTCTCCAGACTGACACCACACTTCACTCCTGCTCAGCTGAATTGGCATGCCTAGAGGTGAGCCCTAGAAACCTGTATTTTAGCAAGGATTCACATTATTTTGATGCAGACTAAAGTTTAAGACATAATGCACAGCCTCACACTTTCTGTGAGTCAGGAACCATTGTATGCTGGGTCCTGCTTATTTTCTCCACCATGAGGACCACCGATGGACCCTTGTTGAAAGCTCAGCCCATGCAGTCTCCCAGTCTGTTCTGCAGATCTCTGACTTAATGGAGGCAATGGCATCCAGTCTTACTACCCCAGGTCTGCTCTGACTTTAGGCACCAGGGACATCACCGTTTCTGCCCTGCTTTGCGAAGTTAATTTCAAGCAGACTCTTTCTCCCTTGTCTGGTCTGGGATGGCTTTCTGAGAAGCTACTCTTCTCCTGGCAAGAAGCCTGGGGCTCTGTGTGAAGGGATGTTTGTCCAGACATTGTGAGTTTAGCTCCTGACTCTTATTTGCTTTGTCTTCACTCTGGCATCAGCTTCTTGATACTCTTGTCTGAGGTCTCCTCTGCTCATCTACTGCCTCAACCTCTCAGCTCCTTGCCTCTCAGGATCCCTCCCTGCCTCTCCTGGTCCTCCTTGTGCCAACACTTTCATGAAAATGACCGCTTCTGATATGAACAAACGAGAGACCTCCCATCTTAGATGCTACCCACGTTGGCTAGACCTCCCGCCCATCATCTATTCTAGCCTCATGATTCCTGTCTGGAAGACTCCAGGGCTACACCTTCCTTTCCCTCTCTTTGAGCTTTCCTGCCTCCTGAGGTTGTGTCCTACCCCATTGCCCCATCTGAAACCGTGCCCTGGGTTGCCACGCCCTTGTCAATCTTGCTGCCTCGGTGTGGTGTGCATAGCTCGTCTAGACCCCTTTCAGCTGCCTTGAGGGACTGGTTCTTTCTTGCTCCAGGGTCATCTCTGTTCCCGGTGCTATACTCATGGTCTGGAATATTCTGTCTCCCTGTCTTTCATTTCCAACTCTTTCTTAAGCTTTGGTGCCATTGTTACTTCTTCTTTTCACCCTCTTGATCTTTAATTCTTGGTCAAATGTTCCCCTTAACAGATCCCCACCACCCTGCATTCTATCACAGACCTCCTCGCACTGTAGTGACCTTTTCACTTAGACAGAGTCCCTCCTGAATTCTGAGTGCCACGATGTCAGGGAGGCAATCTTCGCATTGTAGCCTTAGTGCCCATTGTTCTTTTTTTTTTTTTTTTTAAATTCAATTACTTTATTTTTTCTCCTCTTTTAATTGGAGGCTAATTACTTTACAATATTGTAGTGGTCTGTGCCATACATTGACATGAATCAGCCACGGGCGCACATGTGTTCCCCATCCTGAACCGCCCTCCCCCTTCCCTCCCCGTCCCATCCCTCAGGGTTATACCAGTGCACCAGCCCTGAGTACAGTGCACCAGCCCTGAGTACCCTGCCTCGTGCATGGAACCTGGGCTGGCGATCTATTTCACATATAATATATACAGATTTCAATGCTATTCTCTCAGATCATCCCACCCTTGCTTTCTCCCGCAGAGTCCCACAGTCTGTTCTTTACATCTGTGTTTCTTTTGCTGTCTCGCCCATAGTTCTTCAGTAAACATTTACTAAATGAGTGAATGATAACTATTTTCCCAGATGCTGCTCCATGCTCATTTGAATCAGAATACTTCCTGCTCCAGCATGAATCATGGCCACGTTTTGATGCCTGATCTGAGCCCTTGCCTCCTACCTTCTAGATGCCACACGGCTGCCACGCCTTCCAGATTCTGCATCTGGCAAGCCGGTCGTCCCCTAAGGACAGTAGTTGGTCTCCTTGGGGTGTGTTTGGTTCCATGATGTACTCCTCCCCTGCAGGTCCCTCCCTGTTCTAGTTACTGTCCTGTGTGTGGTAGGAGGAGGCCTTCAAGACGGCCCTGGATGACTCATCTCCTGGTACTCATGCCTGCATTATCCTGAATAGAGCTGATCCCCTTATCCTGAATAGAGCTGATCCCCTTATCTTTCATGGTTCTGAGCTGGAACAAACTTCTGACCCACTGAAGCGTAATACAAATGCCAAAACAAGGTAAAGTTTTGCCCTCAAGGAAACACAATAAAACACAGGATTCACGTTTGGCTTTTCAGATGCAGTGCTAATTCTACACCTCAAGAAAATCCACTAGTCAATTGAAAAAAGAGAGGCAAGAGCACTGAAAAGAGCTACAATAATAAAGGGGCATCTATATGAATCAGATATTTCTTAGCCTAGGAAGGTAAGGGTTGAAAGGAAATGTGATGTAAGTCTTTAATATCCTACGGGAGCTGGACAAGTTAAAGAGGAATTGTTCATCTGATGATAGTGTAAATGCTTAGGTCTTTAACAAGATGGTCTTTGTGGATGTCTTGTCCATATTTGGAATATAAAAAAAGCACCCACACCAAGAAACAAATGTTTTTTAATCATACGGATGTTTCAAGTCGACAACGTCAATAAATACGTGTAAAACTTACACAAATTATAAGCTTGGAGGACAATGATGTGAAAAGGTAATATCTCATCCTCTCATTAACTAGCCCTTAGTCTTAGGGTATTAGAGAGTCCTTAAATTCTTACAATATCCTCATCCACATTAGCTTTCTAACTAGTGCTCTCAGTTTCACCCGTGTCCCTTTTCAAGACTGCTGACATATTTGTTTTAATATATAAACCAGATCACCTGTCCTTTGCTGAAGCACTTCAGGGCCTTTTCCTTGTCCCTGCAAGCCTCGCACACTGATAGACGTTTATCAGCATCAGCAGCAGAGTCACGAAAGTGATGAAATGGACGACTTAAATGGAGATATTTCCTGGAAATAGTTCCATAACCAACACTATTTCACAAACCCTTCCTTGCCTCTTCGTCTTCCTCCCTCTGTCCCTTTCCCAACACGTTCTGTCTTTCATTTCTCTATGGCTTGAAATGTGCACAGTTTGGCTGCTCACAGAAAGTGCGAGACACTTGTATCCCGCTCTCAGCTCCTGATGGAAAGACTGCATGATGATTACTGCCGGCTCATTGCCTCCCTTAGTTTCCCTTTCAGTGTTGTGGGCACGCATGCTCTTCTTGGTACTTCTTCGCGTATTTGGCTCAGAGGTGATTTTCCTGTTGTGAAGTACTACTAATGCCTGACAGAAAGTGCTGAGCGGGGGGAGGAAGGTGCCCTGGTTGGCAGTGCTATTAATAGTCATTTGGGAAACAGAACTCCCCAGGGTGAGACTCACGTCCAACCCACCTGAGCCTTCTCGTAGCACTGCCATGGAAATGATATTTACCGAATTCGGTTCCCTTTTCATTTTCCCAGGCTGCAGGTTGACATGACTCTAATTAATATAAATAAAACAGTAATACTTTATTTTATTTGTTAAATTGTGTTGTCTTTATTTTGGTAAGTTTTCATTCAGTTATTCTTTTCATGAAATTCATTATATGCAAAACTAAGGGAAAGAAGGAATTCATTTCATTTTCCATTTATACTTTTCTCATACACATTACCTGGGATAATAAATTTTGCAGTGTAATTAAATGTTAGAATCAAAATTAAGGCCTGAAAAAAAGGCCTGTTGTGTTAACTTTGAAATTCGGAAGCCAGAAGAATAAATATTAA
Organism: Madoqua kirkii; assembly: GCA_006408675.1. Taxonomy (NCBI): domain Eukaryota; kingdom Metazoa; phylum Chordata; class Mammalia; order Artiodactyla; family Bovidae; genus Madoqua; species Madoqua kirkii. Next base: position 15,832 of record SJYC01110051.1, read on the forward strand.
GAAAAGACTTTTTATTTATTTACTTTTAATAAAATATCTCCCGAAGGGTTAAAAAGTATTCTTAAGCTTATTTAGCAGATTTTACTTACCTATAACTGGATTTATTCAGAGAAGGCAACGGCAACCCACTCTAGTACTTTTGCCTTGAAAATACCGTGGATGGAGGAGCCTGGTAGGCTGCAGTCCATGGGGTCGCGAAGAGTCAGACATGACTGAGCGATTTGCACTCCCATGATTACATACCTACAATTCTGACGTTAAAAGTGGTGTAAAAACCAAAAGGGTTTTTGTTTGTTTGTGTTTGTGGCGAATTGTTTGGCAACAAAATCTTACCTGAACTGATGTGAGGCTGTTCATTATATTCATTTATTTCACCAAGTGTGAACAGCCAGACATTTTACTGGATAAATATTAATGTGTTTGATTTGAGAGTGCTGCCTCAGCCCCCCTGAAAGTGTTATTTAAAACGATTATGTACTTTATTACCTTTGAAAGACAGAAACGTTTGAATTCGGGAACACATACAGTCTCCAGGTTTGCAGATAAAAGATCAAGAAGCTGTTATCATGGAATCATCAGTAAATGTTCAGAAGGTGTTCGGGTGCTCAGTTGTGTCCAACTCTTTACAACCCCAGGACTGCAGCCCACCCGCCTCCTTTGTCCATGTAATTCTCTAGGCAGGAATACTGGAGTGCGTTGCCATTTCCTTCTCCAGGGGATCTTCCCATCTTAGGATCGAACCTGAAGCTCTTGTGTCTCCTGCACTGGCAGGTGGATTGTTACCACTGCGCCACCCGGGAAGCCTATGAGAAAATACATTCCAACCTCATTTTGTGAATGAGGACTCTGAGTTCAGAGACTGGCAGTAACCTGCCAAAGGTCTTACTACTCGGTTAGCAGCGGAGATAGAAATAGACTCCAGTTCCAAGGTGCTCAAATCCTGGGCTCCTTCTACTCACAGTCCTTTAATGAGCTGCTCTGTGGTGGCTGGGATTTCTAAACAAATGAAATATACATGAGTGCATCTTGTACTCAAGACTCGCTATTGCCATGTGCAGGGAGACGCAGGATTATGCACATACCTATGTATGGGAGAAAGAATGTCCCTCTTCTCTTCCCACATTGATCCCTATAAAACTAATCTGCTAATCAGAACAATAAACTGTCGCCACCACAACCTTCCTGATTTGTTAGGCACCATTCCAAACTCTAAAACAGGCAATGTCCTTGACCTTATGTACCATTTTAACTTCACTGTCTGACTGGTTTCTTTTAAAAGCATTTCAGAATGCATGTAAGCTTTCAGTCAATCAGCAGAAATTTACTGGGTTTCTCTCTATGCTTAGGAGTACAAAGTGACTAAATCACTGATTTTCAACTGGGATGATCTGCCCTCCAGGAAATATTTGGAATGCCTGCTTGCATATTTACTTTCCACAGCTTGGAGAACACTACTGGCCTTAGTGGTCTAGTGGGCAGAGGCCAGGGTTGCTTCCTAACACTCTGCAACGCATGGGACAACCTGTGACTAAGATCAAGAAACTCCAGGACTACATACACACTATTATCCTCTGCTTCAGAGAATTTATACTCTACAAACTAGCAACCTAACCCTCATGAAGTTATGAAAAATAATTAAATACTAAATTTCGTGCCCTGAAGATTTAAGAGTCAGCAGACTAAAGGTCAAGCCCCACCTCACCACCTATTTCCCCTGTGACCTCTGGAAAATCATTCAGCACTTGGGGCCTCAGTTTTCTTATCTCTAAAACAAGACTATTGATAACTAACCTGCATACTTTGTCAGATGGCTGTGTCAGAAGAGATAGTGTTTTTGAAAATACTTTGAGAACCTCAAAACATTATATAAATATAGCCCTAGTCTTGCCATTCTTTATAGCACTGTCTTTTACCCAGTGTAGACAGATGTGTTCTGCACTTACCAGTCTAGTACTGAACCTGCAGAAATGCCCATCATGAACACAGTGAAGGGGCCATTACCCACTGGTGATCCACTCAGGAACCCCACATCCTTCTGATCCCCTTTTCCTCTCTCATTTCCCAGTCAGTCACTGAGTCCTGGGGCATCTATCTGTCTATCTATCTATCTATCTATCTATCTATCTATCTATCTATTTTGTTTTTCTTTTTTAAAGGGGGGTAAATGCAGGAATAGGAATCTGAATTAATCTAGGTACTCTCTGATACAATTGCACTCATCTCACATGCTAGTAAAGTAATGGTTAAAATACTCCACGCCAGGCTTCAGCAATATGTGAACCGTGCAATTCCAGATGGTCAAGCTGGTTTTAGAAAAGGCAGAGGAACCGGAGATCAAATTGCCAACATCCGCTGGATCAGCCTTGATGTCCTCCTTTTCCTATTTGGAACCAGTCTGTTGTTCCATGTCCAATTCTCTAACTGTTGCTTCCTGACCTGAATATAGATTTCTCAAGAGGCAGGTCAGGCGATCTGGTATAGACATCGTGAAAGTCACACACATACACATGTATCCCATACATACACACATAGTAAATGTAATAAAGGAGAATTAAGGCAAATAGTTTTGTGTTTTATTTTACAAGGGCTACTTTAATAAGCCTTGTAAGTTTGTTAAGAATGTATGTGAATGCTAAGTCATGCCTGTTGCCCTCCAGGCTCCTCTGTCATGGTATTCTCCCGGCAAGAATACTGGAGTGGGTTCATGCCCTCCTCCAGGGGATCTTCCTGACCCAGGAATTGAACCCCTGTCTCTTTTGTCTCCTCCATTAACAAGTGGGTTCATTACCACTAGTATCACCTGGAAAGTCCCTTATTAAGAATATAAAATGCTTATTTAAGTAGGAATTAGTGAGATTGGATCAAGAAGTAGTGCTCAAAAAACACTTAGAATTCTGTCTTGGTAAATACATTAGAAAGACTGAAACATTTTTAAAAAGTTGCTGTTGAAAGTAAATGAAGCTTTTAGAAACAGAAAAAGTTGTAGATTAACTTGCACAGATTATCAAGAGAAAGCCAGAGGAAAAAAATATGTAGGAGCTTCTTGCAAAGTCAGCTACTTCTAGGTTAAGAAACTGGAAAACACAGTACAATCAATTACTGAAAAGGATCCAACAAAACTGTATGAATTTGCTTGGGCAAGGCAACACAAATATTATTTATATAGCCAAATTTTAAGAAATAAAGATAGATAGATGCCTAAGAAGTGGATTTATTTAGAGAGAAACAAACTCTACAGACATAGTATGGGCCATCTCAGAAGACAAGAGACTGAAATATGGCATGGTCAGTGCCTTTGGGCTGGGTATTTCATAGGTTAATGAGTGGGAGGATTATTCTAATGATTTTAGGGAAGATGAAAGGATTTCCAGGAACAGGGCACCACCCTCTTTTTGATTTTTTATTGTTAGCCTAGGAACTACCATGGTGCCTGTGGGTACATCAAGAGAGTATATTTTTTAAATAACCTCAACCTATTTTTCTTGAAGAATAATGCCCAAGTAAAAAGACTTTCAACTTACAAAAAATAACAATTTGGATACGTTCTTTTTTATTTTTTTAGCTCTTTTTCTTGCTCATACTCCCCCACTGGTTCTCCTGATTGTTTACTGCTTGTTCCTTTTTTATGCGATATTGGTGTTGATTTTAACAGTAGGTATCCGATGTAAAAATCTGTAAGACATGTCACACTTCCAGTAAATCATGACATAAGTTGTCATATGATGAGAGCGTTATTTCTCCCATAACTAAAGGAGAACAGGGACATCTGCTCTCTAGGTAGAGGTCATGATCACATACTTGCTGTTGCTGAACCGATTGTCATTCCAGGACAGAGCTTGACAAGGTTGTCCTAGAAGATGTCAGCTCCTCAGAGGAACTAGTGTCACTATCAAAGTCACAGGAGACCAGCCAGACCACACAATTCCCTAAGATGTCCATCAGTGTACAATTTACCCTTAAGAAGACACAAGCACCTAATGGAAACATTAAAATTATTAATTAATTAATAATTGACCTTAAGTTTTTTTATTGTTGATAAAAACATGAGTCAGAGAAACTTCTGAGGTTTAAAAAGTCACTGGCAATAATCTTTGTAGTCTTGTGGCAGCAACATTAGAATAAATATATGAAACATCATAATAATTGTACTAAATAACTAACATGTCCATATACGGCAAAATTAAATCACTACAGACAAATTCATCTTAATTTTCAACACTATATTTATATTTATTTAGTGTTTACTAGAAGAAGGCAATGGCACCCCACTCCAGTACTCTTACCTGGAAAATTCTTGACCCTAATGCTGGGAAAGATTGAGGGCAGGAGGAGAAGGGGATGACAGAGGATGAGATACTTGGATGGCATCACTGACTCAATGGCCATGAGTCTGGGTGAACTCTGAGAGTTGATGTTGGACACAGAGGCCTGGTGTGCTGCGGTTCATGGGGTCACAATGAACTGGACGATAGAGCGACTGAACTGAACTCACTGAAACGCCTAATGTTGAACCACAGACTAGTGCCATGACACTTAATTATGCTTTTTTGTCTTCCTAATCTTGCATCTTGCTTTCAGCCTCTTGAGATTTCTTCCCTGATTCTTTGGAAGAAAATATCTTCTTGGAGACTCTTAGGGTGGAAATCAGGAGGTACATAAAGGCATGTAAGGTTGTCATTGGAAGTCTAGGAAAGGAAGTCAGACCTTTGGAATCTTTGAGGACCTCTCAGACATCTTTGTAGAAAATAAGAGCTAGTTGACCAAGCTGGGAACACCTGCCACATGAGAAGAGAGCACCACAGTCTATTATACTGTGTAGAACAGTTAATATTATGCACAGCATGTATGAACTTTTTATGAGAAACGATTTACAACAGTTTAATTACTTACCTCCTAAAAGATGCTTTTTTTCTCTGAAATTATTTCTAATAGCGTAATTGAACCCAGGTCTCCCTCATTGCAGGCAGATTCTTTTCCAGCTGAGCCACCAGGGAAGCCCAAGAATATTGGAGTGGGTAGCCTCTCCCTTCTCCAGCAGATCTTCCCAACCCAGGAATCAAACCGGGGTCTCCTGCACTATAGGCAGATCCTTTGCCGGCTGAGCTACCTGGGAAGCCTCCCTCATTGCAGGCAGATTCTTTTCCAGCTGAGCCACCAGGGAAGCCCAAGAATATTGGAGTGGGTAGCCTCTCCCTTCTCCAGCAGATCTTCCCAACCCAGGAATCAAACCGGGGTCTCCTGCACTATAGGCAGATCCTTTGCCGGCTGAGCTACCTGGGAAGCCCAAAGCATAGTGCACTTGCATCGCGTTAGTCGCTCAGTCATGTCCAGCGCTTTGTAACACATGGACTGTAGCCCGCCAGGCTTCTCTGTCCATGGGATTCTCCAGGCAAGAACACTGGAGTAGATTGCCATTCCCTTCTCCAAAGCGTAGTGACTATCTCATAGCAATTAAAACATTTTGATTTGTAAAAGTTTTAAAGGCATATCTCTTATGACATGTCAAGTTATACATACAGGAAGAAAGAAAAGGACAAATGGTCCATCCCTGCATGAAGAATTGTACCTGTGTATATGAGAAAAGAGAAGGAAAATGACTTTTTTCAAACACTGAACAGTACAGATCAGTTCATAGAACCAAATTCACCTTTTAAATGCTTATAGTATAATGGTTTAGTGTGGGTACAAACAAATAAGTGACATGATTTATTTTTATTTTCTTTCCCTTGGTGTTTTAAGCTCATGGTAATGTAAAATCTCATCACACAGAAGTGTTTAGATGAAATGTCTTTCGCAAATTCCCAGTGTCACTCAATGGAATATAAATGGTTATGATACAATTAAATTATATTACTGGTTTGGTATTAAGAAAACCCTTTGAGGTTTTTTTTTTTTTTTTTTTAACTCCATATCCATCAGAAGTGCTGTATTTTTCCCATGACATATACATTTTCCTTATTACAGAGGATCCTGTACATCCTGATTTGACCCCACCCACAAAGCAAAGAAAACAGTCTTTCCTGGTTGGGCAGCTGGCTCAGCCATCATGCCCCCATCACACAGAGCCAGACTGGAAACTGCCTTTTAACCGTAAACACTTAGTGACCTTTCTCTTTTCAGGCTGCATATCTCTTTGACTCCAGTTTTCTCCATTTAGGAGATGGTAGTGTGGTTAACTGAGAAGCAGGGAAGTGGCATGAGCTAGATGGTGGCACCCGGGTAAAAAATCCACCTGCCAATGGAGGAGATGAAAGAGTCATGGGTTCGATCCCTGGGTTGGAAAGAATCTCCTGGAGTAAGAAATGGCAAACCATGCCAGTATTCTTGCCTGGAAAATTCCATAGACAGAGGAGATTGGCAAGCTACAGTTCATGGGGTCACCGAGAGTCAGACATGACTGAACATGAACACACATGTAGATAGACCTCACTTTGTAAATTATGAGGACTCTGTGTTTGCACTATACCCTGTCATATAAACTAGATTATTCTATTAGGTTTGATATCACTTCCTAGGGCCTTATATTTCACATTTAACAGTTTTCTCCCTGATGATTATGCTCGTGAGTTTGCACTGATGACATTAATGTCAGACAGATTATCTGCTGAGTTTACATTGAGGAGGTTCCCCCTGTAAAACCATATACCAGAGTGAAACTTGCCCTCTTCACACTTCTAATACTATTCCCAGGAAAAACCTCTTTCTAACACAGCAATAGCCCATTCTCTTTCTTTCATTGAGCTCCATCTAATGGCAAATCCGTGATTCTCACCATGGAGGGAAATTCTTTGTCTCCAGATAAAGGATAAACTCCCCTAAAGAGATCAAGGAAACTGACATGGGCTTTTCTCAGTAACAATAAGAAGCCTTGGGTTTTCTTATCTGCTTCATCAGGGTAGACCTGATTGGGCTGATGGCTGCTCTGAGCACGGAGAAAGCCAACAGAGAGGAAAGCATATGCTTTCACTTGACCGTGTCATAAAGCAACACACCCCCGGTGCACAGCTCCAAGCAATGTTTGCCAGGGGCTGGAGCTATCCAACTGTTCTAAAGGCCAAGTCAGATCAGAAAATTGCAGACTTGAGACTGAAGGCTGCAGGAGGTCTCTCTAGCAGCACTTTACTGGGTTACTTTATCATAAGGAGGCAATGTAGAAACACAGAAAACACACGCAGCGGTGGACATGCATGTCAAGATGGAAACAGGAAGAACAAAGACACGATGCCTCCCCAGTCACTCTGCTGCTTAGAAGAGTGGAGAGACCCACAGCTGCAGCTCGCAGGGTGTCATTCAGTAGCTGCTGGAGGCACTCTCTGCTGAGTCACTGGCCTTGGCAACATGAATTGGCCAGAGCGGGTAGGCAGGTGATGGAGAGAAAAAAAAAAATTTTTTTTTTTTTTTTTTAACTCCATATCCATCAGAAGTGCTGTATTTTTCCCATGACATATACATTTTCCTTATTACAGAGGATCCTGTACATCCTGATTTGACCCCACCCACAAAGCAAAGAAAACAGTCTTTCCTGGTTGGGCAGCTGGCTCAGCCATCATGCCCCCATCACACAGAGCCAGACTGGAAACTGCCTTTTAACCGTAAACACTTAGTGACCTTTCTCTTTTCAGGCTGCATATCTCTTTGACTCCAGTTTTCTCCATTTAGGAGATGGTAGTGTGGTTAACTGAGAAGCAGGGAAGTGGCATGAGCTAGATGGTGGCACCCGGGTAAAAAATCCACCTGCCAATGCAGGAGATGAAAGAGTCATGGGTTCGATCCCTGGGTTGGAAAGAATCTCCTGGAGTAAGAAATGGCAAACCATGCCAGTATTCTTGCCTGGAAAATTCCATAGACAGAGGAGATTGGCAAGCACAGTTCATGGGGTCACCGAGAGTCAGACATGACTGAACATGAACACACATGTAGATAGACCTCACTTTGTAAATTATGAGGACTCTGTGTTTGCACTATACCCTGTCATATAAACTAGATTATTCTATTAGGTTTGATATCACTTCCTAGGGCCTTATATTTCACATTTAACAGTTTTCTCCCTGATGATTATGCTCGTGAGTTTGCACTGATGACATTAATGTCAGACAGATTATCTGCTGAGTTTACATTGAGGAGGTTCCCCCTGTAAAACCATATACCAGAGTGAAACTTGCCCTCTTCACACTTCTAATACTATTCCCAGGAAAAACCTCTTTCTAACACAGCAATAGCCCATTCTCTTTCTTTCATTGAGCTCCATCTAATGGCAAATCCGTGATTCTCACCATGGAGGGAAATTCTTTGTCTCCAGATAAAGGATAAACTCCCCTAAAGAGATCAAGGAAACTGACATGGGCTTTTCTCAGTAACAATAAGAAGCCTTGGGTTTTCTTATCTGCTTCATCAGGGTAGACCTGATTGGGCTGATGGCTGCTCTGAGCACGGAGAAAGCCAACAGAGAGGAAAGCATATGCTTTCACTTGACCGTGTCATAAAGCAACACACCCCCGGTGCACAGCTCCAAGCAATGTTTGCCAGGGGCTGGAGCTATCCAACTGTTCTAAAGGCCAAGTCAGATCAGAAAATTGCAGACTTGAGACTGAAGGCTGCAGGAGGTCTCTCTAGCAGCACTTTACTGGGTTACTTTATCATAAGGAGGCAATGTAGAAACACAGAAAACACACGCAGCGGTGGACATGCATGTCAAGATGGAAACAGGAAGAACAAAGACACGATGCCTCCCCAGTCACTCTGCTGCTTAGAAGAGTGGAGAGACCCACAGCTGCAGCTCGCAGGGTGTCATTCAGTAGCTGCTGGAGGCACTCTCTGCTGAGTCACTGGCCTTGGCAACATGAATTGGCCAGAGCGGGTAGGCAGGTGATGGAGAGAAAAAAAAAAAGCCTGCTCTGTAAGTAGCAAGACCCTTTCCTAGGACTTTTTATTTAGTCCAAACCTTTCTTCTTTATGTTTCTTATATCTGAGCCATTCAGAAAATACTGTAAATATATTTATTTATAAACATCTTGTATGATTGCAAATATGTCAGTCTCCAGGGAGAAGGAGGCTTTTTCTTCCCTCTCATTTTCCTTTCTCTCCAAACATACAGGAGAAATGCACGCACGCACACACACATACACATATAGCTGCTCAGAAAGGATTTACGGTTATGATTGAAAAAATTATTAAAGACTCCAACACCAGAAATGACATAATACAGAAAAAATGAGCAGGACTCCATCCTCAGCACCCTGGTCCCTTGCCTGTGACCACAGCATCTGATGTGCATAGAGGTACCCTTGTTCTCAGCAGGGACTCAGGATGCAATGTGAGGGGGACCCCTCCGGGAGACTTTGCCAGCTCTCATCTTGTGCCTTTATGCTTAATTGGAAAGACTTTCTATCCCACAAGTGAGCCAATAACTGTTTCCGCTGAAAGTGTGTGGAAGGTAGGAATGCTCCATCCGGAAGCAGCTATTTGAGTTCCTAAACACCCATCAGGCCAGCTGGAGTCGCTTTATTATCTCTGTCATCGGCATGAGGTGGCTTCCTATAGAGGATTCTGGCTCCTCAAAGGCCTGCGTTTCCAGTGTCTTCCTATATTTACCTGTAACAGTGGGACTTTACTTCTCGAGGCAAAAGTGAATGATTGTCACAAAGATGATCTGAGGATTGAGGTGACTTCAAAGGAAAGGCAGGCAATGCAGTCCTGTCACTCCATTCAACATCAAGCCCCTCCTCTGATCCAGTACTCCTCTACCAGGGGCTGGACTTGCAGCCACAGTTAGTTTGCTAAGAAGGAAACTCTTGTCCCAGACCACCTTCTCTCCAAGGGCCTCGATGACAGTGTCTGTAAGGAAATCTGGATTTAGAGAGATAAGGAATAAATGCCTTCTGTATCCTCCTGTAGACTTTCCTGGTGGCTCAGATGGTAAAGAATCTGCCAGCAATGAAGGTGAGCTGGGTTTGATCCCTGGACTGGGAAGACCCCAGGGAGAAGGGAATGGCAACTCACTCCAGCATTCTTGTCTGGAGAATTCCATGGACAGAGGAGCCTGGAGGGCTACAGTCCACAGGGTCGCAGAGTGTCAGATATGACTGAGCAAATACAAACACATACATCCTCCTGTAATGATCATATTGCCTTCCTGGGAAGGGCCAGATTGCTGCCCTGGAGGGGTTTCATAGCACAGTGGGAACTGACCTTCACTTTGAACTGTATTTCTTTACCCCGCCCCAGAACACACCCCCAAATGGATTCATTCACACATGGCTACTTTGCAACGAACACCCACACTGTGTCTTTGGCCTAATGGTAATCATATGGGCCCATAATCCTCTTCCTTCCCTAAAACAGAGGAAGGTGTATTTCCTCAATTCTTCTCATTCATCCACCCACAGAGAAGATTTCAGGTTGGTTGGGAGATAAAAGGCTCAGGATATGAGACATCAACATTTAAGCCCTATCATTCTTCCGGCAGATAACTGCCACTCTTCAACTGGGCTTGCCTAGCTGTATTGTCAGAACTTCACTCAGCTGCAAGTAACAAAGAATTGGCCCCCAGATGACTTGAGCATAAAGATGATCTCCCAGAAAACTTCAGTTTATATTTTATTGTCCGTGATGGTGTGACTCTGCCACACTTAACTGAACTGAGACTTGCAGTTCAACATGCTGTTGCTGTTCTTTAGTTACTCAGCTGTGTCTGACTCTTTGCAACCCCATGGACTGTAACCCACCAGGCTCCCCTGTCCACGGGGATTCTCCAGGCAAGAATATTGGAGTGGGTTGCCATTTCCTTCTTCAGGGGATCTTCTTGACCCAGGGATCGAACCCACATCTCCTGCATTGGCAGGTGGATTCTTTACCACTGAGCCACAAGAGAAACCCCAGCACATTGTTACCTTGAACAAAATTAATAAGGAAGTAAGGGGCAAGACAACTGAATTTTGAGTAGGACAAGATTAGTGATGGCTACAATCTCAGCATCTATCATTGCGCCCAGAAGATAGTAAATTGTACATTTTTATTGAATGAGGTCTTAATATGTTAAGAAAAGACATGGTCTAACTCTAAAATAATAAACTCTTTTCAAGTGTCACTAATATTTGTGACTGTGAAAATTTCATGATCATGGAGATAAGCATACAAGGCAAAAATTGATTTAATTCTTTTAAAATCTTGCCCTTCTTCATGAAATAGAGAACTCAGAAAGTCCTTAACATACTTCAGCTATCCCTTTAATAACTGTTACTCTCAGAGTTGCAAGGATCTTGACATCAGCTCTTCCCTCAATAATTTTAATGAATCCCAAGGACAATGATTCTGATAAGCCTCCCAGGTGGCTCAGTGGTAAATAATCTGCCTGCTAATGCAGGAGATGTGGGTTCATTCCTGGGTTGGGAAGATTCCATGGAGGAAGAAATGGCAACCCCCTCCAGTATTCTTGTCTGGGAAATCCCGTGGATGCACACACAAATCTGAGACTGTTTCTATAATTTTAAAGAAAATTGTCACAAAGACAGAACATCAAGTGTTAGCATTATCTTGGGACTGTCTTTATTTTTTAGGTCTTGATCATGGATGAGTTTTCATAAAACAGAGGTGTCCAAAGGTATCTTTGACTTCAACAGAGTCTTGAAAATTCAACTCAATATGGAGTTACTTCCCCTGTATTCCAGGGACAGTGCTGGGCTCTGAGAATGCACAGAAGAATCATAGACTGTTTCTCTTCTCAAGAAGTATGTAAACCAGTGTTGAGAGGCATTTCTGGTGTGTTGAGTGCTATTCTATATGGACAAAATGGTGCTCTAAGACACTTGAGAGGAGGAACTAGATCCACCTGGAGAAGGTTCTTCGAGGTTGTTAGAGGGCTCTGAGTTGGGTGTAGATTAGGACTTAATCAAGTAGAGGGATGTGGTGGAAAACTATCCTTTTGCCCTTGGTTCATATTAAAATATTAAAAAATTAAAATATGCAAAAGGCAAGAAAGAAATTAGGCAAGAAAGACTCAGTGTTTGGGAGAGCAGAAGTTTGCGTTTGAATTACTATTATACCTTTGGAGAAGGTTATTAAAGCTGTTCTAAGTTATAGTTGTGCGTAGAAGAGTGGAGAGACCCACTGCTGCAGCTCACAGAGTATCATTCTGGCACTTCACTACCACAGTCCCTGGAAAAAGGAAAAACACTGGTAGGGATTTTGTAGGCTGCGTGAACATTCTAAGACCAAAGAGTTAAACCTTTTTTTCCCCTCTGACCTTCCTTTTCACTTGAGAAAAAATTTGGAAGTTCAAAGTCACAGGCAACTTCCCCTTAAATTTGTAATGGTGGGTTGAGAACTGCCGTTTGGCTCCTTGGAGAACAGAACATTTCCCAAACTAAGGATTCTCAGAGTGCAGCACTAAGTGATTTCAAAATATTTGAAAAGCTATTTAAAAATAAATCAGACTCAAGGGCAGAGGGGGTTAGAGAAGATGGGATGAATTGAAAGAGTAGCATTAAAACATATACATTACCATATATAAAACAGATAGCTAATGGGAAGTTGCTGTATAACACAGGGATTTCAATGCAGTACTCCCTGACAACCTAGAGGGGTGAGAGGTGCAAGAGGGAGGGAACATATGTATACTTATAGCTAATTCACATAGTTGTATGGCAGAAACCAACACAAATATTGTATAGCAATTACCCTCCAATTAAAAATTTTAAGAAGTAAGTCAATGTAGCTATTTTCTGTCTTAAATTAAAAACACCCAAATGTTTATAGTATGTAAACCAGTGTTGAGAGGCATTTCTGGTGTGTTGAGTGCTATTCTATATGGACAAACATGGTGCTCTAAGACACTTGAGAGGAGGAACTAGATCCACCTGGAGAAGGTTCTTCGAGGTTGTTAGAGGGCTCTGAGTTGGGTGTAGATTAGGACTTAATCAAGTAGAGGGATGTGGTGGAAAACTATCCTTTTGCCCTTGGTTCATATTAAAATATTAAAAAATTAAAATATGCAAAAGGCAAGAAAGAAATTAGGCAAGAAAGACTCAGTGTTTGGGAGAGCAGAAGTTTGCGTTTGAATTACTATTATACCTTTGGAGAAGGTTATTAAAGCTGTTCTAAGTTATAGTTGTGCGTAGAAGAGTGGAGAGACCCACTGCTGCAGCTCACAGAGTATCATTCTGGCACTTCACTACCACAGTCCCTGGAAAAAGGAAAAACACTGGTAGGGATTTTGTAGGCTGCGTGAACATTCTAAGACCAAAGAGTTAAACCTTTTTTTCCCCTCTGACCTTCCTTTTCACTTGAGAAAAAATTTGGAAGTTCAAAGTCACAGGCAACTTCCCCTTAAATTTGTAATGGTGGGTTGAGAACTGCCGTTTGGCTCCTTGGAGAACAGAACATTTCCCAAACTAAGGATTCTCAGAGTGCAGCACTAAGTGATTTCAAAATATTTGAAAAGCTATTTAAAAATAAATCAGACTCAAGGGCAGAGGGGGTTAGAGAAGATGGGATGAATTGAAAGAGTAGCATTAAAACATATACATTACCATATATAAAACAGATAGCTAATGGGAAGTTGCTGTATAACACAGGGATTTCAATGCAGTACTCCCTGACAACCTAGAGGGGTGAGAGGTGCAAGAGGGAGGGAACATATGTATACTTATAGCTAATTCACATAGTTGTATGGCAGAAACCAACACAAATATTGTATAGCAATTACCCTCCAATTAAAAATTTTAAGAAGTAAGTCAATGTAGCTATTTTCTGTCTTAAATTAAAAACACCCAAATGTTTATATTCCTGTGGTCATGTATGGATGTGAGAGTTGGACTGTGAAGAAGGCTGAGCGCTGAAGAATTGATGCTTTTGAACCGTGGTGTTGGAGAAGACTCTTGGGAGTCCCTTGGACTGCAAGGAGATCCAACCAGTCTGTTCTGAAGGATATCAACCCTGGGATTTCTTTGGAAGGAATGATGCTAAAGCTGAAACTCCAGTACTTTGGCCACTTCATGCGAAGAGTTGACTCATTGGAAAAGACTCTGATGCTGGGAGGGATTGGGGGCAGGAGGAGAAGGGGGCGACAGAGGATGAGGTGGCTGGATGGCCTCACTGACTCAATGGACATGAGTCTGAGTGAACTCCGAGAGATGGTGATGGACAGGGAGGCCTGGCGTGCTGTAGTATTACTTTGCTTTAGTTGTGGTTATGATGTAGTATGGCCTGTTTTTTATGTTTAATTCAATTTTATTTTATTCTCTTGCTCTGGTCCTGTCTTCTTGAAGGAAATTGACACCCAAGCCAGGTGAATAGCTGTTTTCTCAGTGAAAGTAGCTCACACTCTCCTCTGGGAATGTAGGAAATGGAGCAGCCCTTGTCTCTCTGAAAACCAGTCAGGCATTTGCAGATAATCTGTGCAAAAAATGATTCAAGTCTTTTAGGTTGAAAAGTCTATTGAAGTTGCAGCCTTGACTTTTTAATTGGAATCTGAAATAGTCTGCCCTCCCTCAAAGGGTTAGTCACTCAGTTGTGTCCAGCTTGTGCAACCCCTTGGACTATAGCCCACCAGGCTCCTCTGTCCATGGAATTCTCCAGGTAAGAATACTGGAGGGGATTGCCATTCCCTTCTCCAAGAGATCTTCCTGACCCAGGGATCAAATTTGGGTCTCCCACATTGTGGGCAGATTCTTTACCATATGAGCTGCCAGCTAAGCCCTCCCTTAACTGGTTGCTTTATCAGAAGCCAATCTATCATAGGGACGGCAGATTCAGGACAGGGGCCACCCTGTCTCTCTCCAGCAGACCCCTGGAAGAAGAACCCCTCCATGTGGTTGTTCATGCACTTGAGCTCATCAGTATCCAAAGATTCACAAGACTATACCAGGTCAGGCTATAGTCCTGGCAACAGAGGGTGTCAGATAGCAAAGAGAGAATACTTCTTGAGAGCAGCCGTTTCTTCTAGAGGCATCTTACTGCCTCTGGTGATGCGGACACTCTATTTTGTCATGGAGTGTGTAGACTGGTCTTTGAAACACAGATTTTCTCATTTATTGAGATTAGAAATCAGGTGTTCATGAAAAAACTGAAATCCGAATCCCAAGAGATGGTTTAAAGATTTATATAGCACAAATTAATGTAATTTCAGCAACATGAAACATTCTGAAACATTCAAGCATTTGCTTGCTACAGAGATCTCTTGAAAAACATTTTGCATTATATTTACTTGTGATGTACAAAAATCAGATATGGATCAGATCAGACAATAATCAACCAAACAGCAGATTACAATAAGTTGCTACTCTATCTTAAGTTGCTTATTTGAGTCAGGTATCTCTTTAGGAGGTATATTAGATTGCTAGGATGGCCATAACAAAGCAACATGGACTAGGTGGCTAAAAGAATGAATTTTCCCATGATTTTGGAGGCTGTGAGTATGCAATCAAAGTGTCCGCAGAATTGGTTTCCTCTCTCCTTGGCTTGTAGGTGACCATCTTCTCCCTGGTCACTTTCCCTCTGTAGCTGTGTGTATCCTAATCTCTTCCTATAAGGACACCCCTCTTACTGGATGAGGCTGCACCCCTTATGGCCTCATTTTCATTTAATTACCTCTTTCAATATTTTATCTTCAAATAGTCTCCTTCTGAATTATGAGGGTGGGGGTTAGGACTTCAGCATATGAATCGGGGAAAGTTGTGCATGAATGTATTAAAGCATATGATGTGCCAGGCAATGGGACAACTGTTTTACATACATTATTTTTCATAGACTTCTCACAATGATCTTAAATCTAGATTATTAGATTCTCTAATTAACAAATGAGAAAATATGCGCTCTAAGCTATAGAGAGAAGGAATTGTCAAAACCAAATCTGTACACTGTGTCCAGACATGCACAGGTGAACATCATGCTCCTCTGTGATGTGTCCAAGGTCACAGAGCTGGTTGGCAGCAAACTTGGGCCTCCTAATTTCCAGGGCCATGTGCTATCACACTCACATGCAAATGATATTAGATTACTGCACTTTTTACTATTCTGATTATTCAACATGAGGATATCATTTTGCCTTGCATTAGCTAGGCTGTTTTATCTTTCAAGGGATAGAAATATTGAGTATGATGAGAACTTAAAAACCATCAATGCTTTGCTTATTAACTCAGTTAATATAGATATGTACAGGTAGGTGACCTACCATCCTGGTTTGCCTGGAACTAAGGGCTTTCCTAGAATTCATGTGAAACCTGAGATAGCCCCAGTTTATGAAACAGAAAGCATTTCAGAAACAGAAAATACAGGAAACAGTCTCAGCAACCATAGAGTCAGATACTATAGAGAACCGGATTATCTGTTCAGACACAAACACTAATGATGTCCTGAGAGATGGAACATAAATGGACAATGGCCAGACCACCTATTAAAACAGACCCATGACCCACAGCCTGCAGCAACCTGCCAGGAAACCAACCCCTTGTCTGCAATAAACAACCCAGGAAACCCACCTGCTAAAAATCATACTTGCAGGAAGCCTGTTGCTATCTCCAGCAACAGTGTAGGAAGCTAACCAATAACCTTTGTAACAATCAGCCCAACACACCTGGATTCTGATTAATAACTGACAACTTCCCTAATTTTTGTCCCTGCTTCCAATTTAAAACCAGTTAAAGAAAGTCAAGTGTGCACTGCTAATCGATCACACAGGATGGCCCACTTCTGTGAATGGTTCACCCGCCTACAGCTCCCCATGCCATAGCCTCCAATCAGAGCCTAGCTGAAGCCTTTCTTTTTTCCACTGTGAAGCTTTCCCACTCCTCTGCCTGCCTTTGAGTACCTGCCAAAATGCAAGCGACAGTGGCAAACTCCCTTGCTCTAGCACGCTCCGAGTAAATACCCTTTGCTTGCTCTCATTTGGTGGTCCTTTGGTTACGTCCATATTCCATCAACAGGACACATCTTGCTGTCTATCCCAGCATTCCACCACGTTGGTGACTCAGCATTTTGTCCCTGCTGCCACTGACAGCCTCTGCCATCCTGAGGTCTTAGGCGTCTATGTACTGCGTTACTTCTGCACCCTTCAAGTTCTCTTCCTTTCCATCTCTAAGTTAAAGTTCCTGAGAGAGAGCATCTGACTGCAGTGTGCCTGGAACACCTAGCGAACAACATTATCAGGTATCATTTTGGCTCCAGCCAACTCAAAGCTGCTGATCAGACTATAGGCCTTTAGTTCAAAGGCCTGCCCTTGACCAGTTAGTTGTACTCATGCAAACACTGTCATGTGATACAAAGCATAACTTATGCATAAAGGATTATTTCATTCACAAAAGTCTGTGGTTATGGCTTCACTTAAAGTGTATAAAACTGGCCAGTAGCAACAATCTCAATAAGAATTATATCTGAAAAAATGACATTCGATCCTTACTAAAAAAGTAAAAATTCAGAGATTGGGTTTAGAGAACTATCCCAGGAAAGAGGCCCCAGCTCAACAGGGTGCAGTTAGGCAGTGCTTTGTGTATCACTCATCCTTCTGCTCAAGACATTGTCCTGTTTCAAGATTTCTATGATAAATTCAATCTGTATATCTTTTATGAGGCTTGAGGTAGAGTTAAGAAGAGTATTACTGTGGGCCACTGGTGTGTTCACAAACAAAGATGTTGCTTATATAAATTCTCTTTTCATCCTTGGTGTGTGATGGTAGAGGTAATCACTGGAAATCTCTGGGAGCTTTCACACTTCCCACCAACTACTGAATGACCAGATCAAATACATCAACATGTCTGCAGGGAAAGTTCCAGACTGGGCAAGGGTAAACATCCTCAAGCAGGCCTAATTCTTTCCCTCTCGTACTTCACCTTTCCTGTTGCTATACCACTGTCTGTTTCCAGCCTCCTGTCTAGGATGGCCCCTGTCATCTGCACAGAGCATCCCCAGCACATGGTACCCTCCTCTCCTCCTCATCCTCACTGTCACCAAGTTGGAGAATGACCTCATCTTTTAGTCCATCTGAGGCAAGGGTCCTCTTTGACTTTAGCACAGAATTGGCTGACACAGAAAGTGGAGATTTCTTTCCTTAATCTGACTAAAGCGAGCCCCATATGTCTTAGCTAGATAATCCAGCTTTTACAAATTTTATTGCTTTTGTTTTTAAAAATAATTCCATTTACTGTTTTTGACTGCACTGGGTCTTCACTGTTGTGTGGGCTTTTCCCTAGCTGCGGCGGCAGGGAATACTCCCGAGTTGTGGTGTGCAGGCTTCTTGTTGTGGTGGCATGTCATCCCAGAGCATGGACTCTAGGGCACATGGGCTTCAGCAGTTGTGGTTCCTCAGCTCTGGAGCACACACTCAATAGTTGTGGTGCATGGGCTTAATTGCTCCACGGCACGTGGGATCTTCCCAGATCAGGGCTTGAACCCGTGTCTCCTGCACTGGCGGGCGGATTCTTTATCACTAAGCCACCAGGGAAGTCCTCATCTTGTTCTTTTAGTCACTGATCCCCCTCTGAGTTGGCTAGGGTAAATTACACACATTTGGATGAGCCCTATTAAAATGTGGTGATCATCTCACCCACAGCTGATTCCAAATGGCAGCTCCAAGTTTGGGTCCCAGGCAGCTCATATCGCCCTGTCCTGGGATCTGCCCTCTCACTGGGCCCTGGGGAGGGAGACATTTCTCAGTGTGTTCGTGTACCCTCAGGCACTCTCTGTTGCACCATCTCTACTACGGTAACTCCACTCAGCAAGGGCTCTGTGACCTTGGGGCCCTAGATGTTCCACCTCAAGCCCTTATCCATTCTCTCGAACTTTAATGATTTACTTGACACATAGTCACCAGACAGTGATATGCTAGGATTCATTTCACCCTCAAAATAAGCTTCTCTTCCTCACCTACTATCCCAAGTTAGCATCAGGTCCTCGTAGTATCATCTATCTGCCTTTAATGACTGCTCGCGTTTATTCTCGTTTCAAATCTCTATCAGTTACTTGTAGCCATGAAAAGCAGAATCTCTGTTTTTTCTTTTCTCTTCTGGGTCTCCACTAAATTCCCTATTTCCTTTCTAAAAGAGGCCTTTAAATCTTAGTTTATCATAAAAGAGAAGCTCTCAATGAGTGGCCAAACTCACGTAAACAGCTCCACTCCTTGCCCCAGGTTCTGCTGGGTGACTCATCACTGAGGAAACTCTGAGATGTCATTTTCTGGAATCCTCTAATCCCCACTGTTTTACAACAGCAAAAGGAATGATTAGGAAAAGTAAGATCTATTTTAGGATAGATTTGACCTCTGGCACACAGTGTTGGCATCATTTAGACATTGCACCTATTTAGTGTACGGGTTTTAATTTACCCACAAGCATGATCTATAATTATAAGATCTATTTTCTTTTGGAAAATTTACTACTATGTTCACTTATGTTTTTGCAATTGTTTTAATTGAAGAACATTTTGTATTGCCTCATTGTTTTCTTAAGAAAGATTAGAGGCTCCATGTTTTGAGGAGTTGACATAGCCAATTAGCCAGCCCGAAATGACTGTGTCCACCAGTGTCAGCTGTGATAAGGGCAGCCCAGGGCATGTGTGCAGTGCAATGGTAGTCAAAGGAAATATGTGGTATGTAAATGGTTAAGGTATGCTTTCTAACGGTAAATAACACACATAGCCCTCTTATTTCTGCATCAACAGATAGTAGCTTCTTGGCAATATCAGCAGAACAGTCCTTTAGTTTTACAGGAAACATGACTGTCTACCTTGGTTTAACATTTGAATTTTCTCAGGAAACATTGTGAGATGAATCAAACTGATTGTAACTGAAAATAAAGTGCATGATCTGTTGAAGATCAGACAGGACAATGAATTTAAACCCTCTCTTTTACTCTGCTCTTCTTCAAAGTTTTTTTCGCTTTACAATTTTTTAAATGGGAGTAAAGTGTTCAAGAATAGAGATTGTGATTCCTTAAGGAATGATATCCTGGGGAAATTTTTTGAAGGTCTAGAAATGTCAAAATTAAGATTAGATTTTCTTTGTTTAGGCTGACTGTTCTTAATCTTTCCATCCCTCCCTTCCTACTTTAATCTCTTCCTTCCTTTCTGTTTTTTTTTTTTAATATCAGAATAGAGCCCTAAAGAAATGAAATTAAATCTTGTGTGTCTGCTTGTTATTGAAAATAGGTGAAATCAGGAGAGCTTCATCAAATGTGTGCTTCAGGGGAGAACCCTGTAACTTGCCTTGAGATGGCTCCAGAAGGGCCTCTGTGGCACCCTCTAGGATTCTTTGAAATATACATATAAACAGGAACTTCAGGTAATGAGGAGTCAGTAATGGATTTTTGAGCTGAGAAGGCAAGCATTTTCTAGCTGTGAGCCCCTCTGGGACTTATTTTCTCCTTTGTAATGTGGAGATAATAAAATCTTCCCAAGAGGTTGCAATGATTAGAAACAAAGTACTTGGTACATTGCCTGGTGTGCAGGTATTCAAATAAATGTAATTGCAAAGTTAATGATCATGACAATGATAATAAAAACAGAGGATGTCCACAGGCACCAAGTTACAAATTCCCAAACTTCTTATGAGATCTGTGTTTGAGACTGCGTTCTTGGATGATTCCATACTCTACAGCCACTATGAGGAATCACCACCTGTGTACGCCTGGCTGGTCCTGGGTACCTAAGGATGCTCTTCTACCTGAGGCCTTCCTGAGTCGTGAGATAAGCTAAGCTTGAAGCTGACTCTCTTCAGGTTCCCTGGCATGCCTCCGTTCTGGTCTGAACCTAGGACAAAGAAGGATCTCCCTCCTCCCCACACTCAGCATGGCTCAGCTCTAAGTATTTTCTACTCCAGATGGATTGAGCAGCCAGAGGAATCTGTTCCAGCTCTGGAGCTCTGAGGAAAGCAGCTAGTTACACTCTTATCCCTAAGACTTTCAGGTGTCATTTTTATAAATAAATATTTTTGAATTGTGTCATAGCTGTGTGCATGTTATCTGTGGAATTTCCCTTTTGTGAAAGGGTGGACTCATTTACTGTTCATTTATTTATCAGCAATACAACAGAGAGATGAGTGCCCAAGAGGCGCCAGGGGGCTTCTCAGGTGGCACTGTGGTAAATAAAGCACCTGGCGATGCAGGAGACATAAGAGACCCAGTTTTAGTCGCTGGGTCGGGAAGACCCCTTTGCGAAGGGAATGGCTACCCAGTCTAGTATTCTTGCCTGGAGAATCCCACGGACAGAGGAGCTCGGCAGGTTATGGTCCACAGGGGTGCACAGAGTCGGACATGACTGAAGCAACTTACTACACAGGCAGGAGGTGCCAAGCGCTGGGTTAGGTAGGTATTAAAAATTCACTGACAGACCAGCCTGTCAAGTAAACATCACATAAATGCTAGTGATTGTGCATATAATATTAGGCATATATCAAACTCAAAAGATATAGATATGTAAATTTAAAAGATATATTTTTTAAATGAAAGTATAAGCTCAAAGGACATTCAGTGTGGAAAACCAAAGCCAGCATTTAAATGTGTTTATGACTTTCCAGAGTGACTTAGGCGGCATGGCCAACGCCATCTGCTCTAGAGCAGAGAGACTACTTACCAGGCCGAAGCAGCTGCCAGCTGAGGCTTCCATGTACCCTTTCATTCCCTCCAGGATGACCTGGGGTGACCACCCTTTCTAGGTAAAGAGGATTCTATCTCCATTTGACAATAAATCCTCAACCTGAGGAAAGAGAGCTTCTGTCAGCCTGGCTGACTTGAAGTCACAGGAGGGTGGATTTTACAACCTAGTCCGCCTTGCAAAGGCCAGTCACTCAGAAGGGTAAGTCCAGCGTGGTCTGTTTGGGATCAGATTGCTTGTTTCAGTGTTTCAGCACCACTGATGTGAGGGGATATATTTCTGAGATATTAACATAGGTACTCTTTCCCTGATATTTGAGATACACTAAAACACAGTGGTAAATCCTTATGATGGGAGTGTGGACAGGGGTGAAGGAAGAGATGGGCTGGGGAAGGAAGGAGAGTAAAGTGTACTGAGAGGAAGATTTTCTATTCTTGGAAAATGAAGCTTTGAAATAAAAATTAACATTGCTATAGAAAAACATTTTTAAATCTCTTTCTTGCATACCTGACACTGTGGGAGGAGAGTTGAAATTGGCTCAGATACTTTCTGGGGATTTGGTCTGAAGTTGCAGTATCTCAGGGCTCACTGCTATACTGCAGGCAGCTTTGGTAAATTTCTTAATAATGAAGGCAAATGCAAAGTCATTGTAAGAAATTTGGGAAATAAAAAAGTCTAAATAAAGAGAAAAAGAAAAACTCATTTATAACATTTGTATCCATTTCCTTCTAGTATGTTCCTTCAGCATTTTAGAAAATATAACTGAAAGTATACCATATATATATATATATATATATATGCATATACTTGTCTTACTATCCTATCTGACAATAAATACTGCATGTGGTGGGTTAGTTGCTCAGTCATATCCGACTCTTTTCGACCCCATGAACTGTAGCCCTTCAGGTTCCTCTATCCATGGGATTCTCCAGGCAAGAATACTGGAATGGATTGCCATTTCCTTCTCCAGAGGATCTTCCTGACCCAGGGATCGAACCCAAGTCTCCTGCATTGCAGGCAGATTCTTTGCCATCTGAGCTACAGGGAAGATCTTAAATACTGCATGAAGAAAGTTTTCTTTCTGGGACTTACTTGGTGGTCCAATGGCTAAGGGCCCATGCTCCCAGTGCAGTGGGGCCCGGGTTTGGTCATTTATCTGATGACTAGATCCATATGTCTCAACTAAGAGTTCTTATGCTGCAACTAAAGATCCCACATGCTCAACTTAAAAAAACAAAAACAAAAAAGGAATTTTTTTTTGCCATTAAAAACATTTAAATATATTTTAAAATTAAATGTTTTATTGCAAAATTAAATTAACCATGTCTATTTGTAAAAAAATTTAGCAAATTTTAGGAAGTTAGTTAGTTAGTCCTAACTAACCAGAAAAGAGAACTTTTAATCTAGCTGGCTCTGAGCCATAGACAAGTGTTCTACCTCTAAAAACCTCATTTTTTTATCTTCAAAATCTTTAATAATGATAATATTTTCCTTACTGAGCTGTTATAAGATACTTCATATAAAGATAAAATGTTTCTCATAGTGTCCAGCATATAAAAAGCATGTACATATATCCTTATACTAATTTTAAACCAAGCAATTTCAATCTCTACAAATTGTTCTAAAACCTGCTTTCTTAAAAAAAAGGCAAATAATATATCAGGATCCTTTCCATATGTTAACAAACATCAAACTACAATATAATTTGAATAACTACATAGTGTTTTTTTAAAATATATTGTGACATATGTATGAAACACTTGGTTTACAAAGATGATTTCTAATGGTTGTATGATATCCCACAATTTATTTGACACCTTATGTTGCCAACTGTATGCAGCCTGGGGAAAATGAAGCCATGTTAACAGTAATAAAATATGTTTCTCTGCCTCTCTTCCAGCTTTCTTTTGCTGGACTTTAGGTTCTCTTCAGACTCTGTCTCTCATTTCTAGGAGCCCTCAAGGGATTCATCTATTCTTCACTCAACAAATATTGAACACATGTAGCAGGCAAAGCCCTAAGGATGCAATAGTGAGGAAAAACGGGCATAACTGCAGCTCTCTTGGTGCATTCAGTCTTTTGCAGGAAACCAAACCTTAACTGTATAATCACCAGGGAACCAAATACATGCTATGTGTAGTGCCATGAAGAAAAAGTAGAGAGCCCTGAGAACAATGGCAACGGGACTTGACTCAGGCTGGGGCTCGGGGAAGGTCTCTGAGGAAGATCCCATTGAGATGAGATTTAGATGTGCAGAAGCTTGCTAGGTCTGGGGGAAAGTCTCTCTGAAGCAAGAGGGTCATCTCTGGTAGAAGAAATGGCAAGGTGGGAAGGGCCTCAGCATCTTGATGAACTGAAGAAAGCCCCTGAGGCTGTGAGTGTATGCCATATGATGGCTTTTAAAACTGTTATTGTTCAGTGGCTAAGTCATGTCTGACTCTTTGCGACCCCGTGGACTGCAGTGTGCCAGGCTTCCTTGCCCTTCCCGATCTCTTAGAGTTGCTTGAACTTATTTCCATTGAGTTGGTGATGTCATCCAACCATCTCATCCTCTGTCACCCTCTTCTCCTCCTACCCTCAATCTTATGCAGCTTCCCTGGTGACACGGGTGGTAAAGAATCTGCCTGCAATACAGGAAACCTGGGTTCAGTCCCTGGGTTGGGAAGATCCCCTGGAGAGGGGAATGGCAACCCATTCCAGCATTCTTGCCTGGAGAATCCCATGGACAGATGAGCCTGGAGGCCTACAGTCCATGGGGTCACAAAGAGTTGGACACGACTGAGCAACTAACACTTTCACTTTTTAAACTGTGGATTTTATTTTCCAGTTATGGAGGAGCTGACAGGTCAGGAGACAATTGCCATTGAAAAGATCTTCCTTACACTCACAGATTCCAAGAGGGTGGGGCACATGGGGAAGCATGAAGGTCAGCGGCTGAGGGAGCCAGGGAGGAAAGTGGGGAGGAAAGAGCCTTTGTCATGGTTTCTGTGGGAAGGAATGGGCAAGGAGGGTATGCAGCCTAGAATTGACTGGTTTGACTGGCTTAGCCCAATAGTGGGCTCTGGGCAATGGGGGCTGCCCCTGCTTGTCTGGTACCTGGTACCTGAGATGGTTAGAGCCAGGAAATATTAACACTGCATGTACAAAGAGGTGGTTCATAGTTTGAGCTCTGGGTTGATTGATTTATATTTGAAAGGCACACTCATGCAAGCTGTTTGATACCTCTAGAGACTGCCTCTGCCTGGAATAGGAGTCCCTCCAGGGCCAGCAAGCCCCAGGATGCCAAGGCATCCAAAGTACAGAGTGAAAGATATGATCACGACAGTACTACTTTGACGCTGTGGCCTCAAAGGGGCAAAGTGGTTAAGGAAGGTTAGCAAGAGGAAGTAACAAGAAGGGATATAGCTCAGTGTCTCGGAGAGACTTCAGTGAAAGCAGATCTTTCCGTTTTTTGTAGTCCTTTTGCCCTTTGGGCACAAATATGCAGCTGAACTAAAGGTCAAAGCTAGATGGCAGAAGCATCTGCGCTCAGAAGTGTCCCAGCAACTGAGGTGCTGATGTACAGCTAAGCCTGGGTACTGAGTCTCCTCATCGGGAATGTACTTTGGGAACATTGTCTTTTCTTAAGAATTTTTTTTGTCAAATAGACCCTAGGGCAGTGATTCTCAGGTGGGAGCAGTTTTAATCCCCATGGGATAGTTGGCAATGTCTGGAGACATTTTCTGTTGTCACAGCACGTTGGAGGATGTTACTGGCGTTTAGAGGGCAGAAGTTGAGGATGCTGCTAAACACCCTTCAAATGCATGAGACAGCTCCCCGCAACAAAGCATTATCTATCCCCAAACGTCAATAATGGCCTAGGTTGAGAAATACAGATCTAATATCTGCATCTGAGGAGAACAGGGCCAGGGTTTAATATCTTCCCTGGTGGCTCAGATGATAAAGAATCTGCTTGCAATGTGGTTGACCTGGGTTTGATCCCTGGGTGGGGAAGATCCCCTGGAGGAGGCCATGGCAACCCACTCTGGAATTCTTGCCTGGAGAATCCCTGCGAACAGAGGAGCCTGGCGGACTACAGTCCAGGGGTCGCAGAGAGTGGGACACCACTGAGCTTAAGCTATGGCCCTTTCACAACAGAATTTTTCATTAATAATTATGCTATAGTGAGTATATTAGATATTAGTTCTAGGAATCTTTCTTTTAGTCTCAAGAAATGTCTTCCTTTTATTCTCCCTGCTTTTTCTCTCCATTTCTGTTTCTGGGAAACAAGACCTATGGAGCTTATGTGGAAAGAGTTACTTAATCTATTACCTTACAGCACAGTTCCAAAGCCCTTTCAATGACTATCTTATGTTTTGATTACTTTTGAGTCTCCTGATAACTTTATGGATCATGTCAGCTCAACAAGTCTCTAATGACTGCCCACCACATGCTTAGCATGTATCCCGTCTCTCTAAATCTAGCATAGTGGCTGACACAGTGACTTGTGAGAATGTTATCTTAGTGACTTCTCCCAACAGTCTTGTGATGGAGGATGAATATATCTCATCTTACACATGAATAAATAGAGGCCTAAGGGTTGAGTAATGCCTAGGTCACATGGATGGTACACAGTAGATTCTGGATTTGAACTCAGCACATGATTCGACCCCAAACCCAATGCCCTTCTTGTGGAACTCAAGGATTACATCTTACTGATGGAAGCTGTAGACCAGCATGACTCTTTATCCCCCAAGAACTGTGCCCCAGTTGGCTCCTTTAATTTAGAGAACTCCATTAGCTCACTCAACTTACCCTCAAAGAGTAAGCACAGTCCTGGATGAAAGGAAAAATATTAACTATAGGAATAAAGAGCCCTCATAACAGCTTGACTCTCCTCCACCAGAAAGGCTGGCTTTCAAAAACTCTGACTCCTACTTAATTAGTACCTTAGTTGAATTCCTATAAGCTAGCAGAGATCAGTTGGGGATAATGACAATGCAAAGGGCTTGTCCTGATACTACTCAAGTTCTGTTCTATAGATTTCCCTCTGGAAAATTAAACATTCTCACTGAGACTGAAGTCAGCTCTGAATTTATAGATGGTGGTACAATTCATCACAGTAGGCCTATTTTTGCTCTTAAAAGGTATGTCTAATCCTCAGACGTCAGCTCCTTCCCCATCCCCTTGTATTTCCCACGTTGTCAGCAGTTTTTGAAAAAATTATATCATTCTGTGTTGTATCCATGGTTTCTTTTTCCTTTATGCCCCTATTATCTCTCTAAAGTATGACATGACCTAGCTAGCTGAATAATTTATGGCTATTAAAAGAACTATCCATTGAGTGCCTGATGAACTATGGAATGAAGTTTATGACACTGTATGGGAGACAGGGATCAAGACCATCCCCATGGAAAAGAAATGCAAAAAAGCAAAATGGCTGTCTGGGGAGGCCTTACAAATAGCTGTGAAAAGAAGAGAGGTGAAAAGCAAAGGAGAAAAGGAAAGATATAAGCATCTGAATGCAGAGTTCCAAAGAATAGCAAGAAGAGATAAGAAGGCCTTCTTCAGGGATCAATGCAAAGAAATAGAGAAAAACAATAGAATGGGAAAGACTAGAGATCTCTTCAAGAAAATTAGAGACACCAAGGAAATTTTTCATGCAAATATGGGCTCGATAAAGGACAGAAATGGTATGGACCTAACAGAAGCAGAAGATATTAAGAAGAGGTGGTAAGAATACATGGAAGAACTATACAAAAAAAATCTTCACGACCCAGATAATCATGATGATGTGATCACTAATCTAGAGCCAGATATCTTGGAATCTGAAGTCAAGTGGGCCTTAGAAAGCATCACTACGAACAAAGCTAGTGGAGGTGATGGAATTCCAGTTGAGCAGTTTCAAATCCTGAAAGATGATGTTGTGAAAGTGCTGCACTCAATATGGCAGCAAATTTGGGAAACTCAGCAGTGGCCACAGGACTGGAAAAGGTCAGTTTTCATTCCAAT
>SJYC01110052.1:0-23649 GCA_006408675.1 Madoqua kirkii
CTACTTTAGCATTCCAGGCCCCTATAATGAAAAGGACATCTTTTTTGGGTGTTAGTTCTAAACGGCCTTGTAGGTCTTCATAAAACCATTCAACTTCAGTTTCTTCAGCATTACTGTTTGGGGCACAGACTTGGATAACTGTGATATTGAATGGTTTGCTTGGAGATGAACAGAGATCGGCTGCGGGAGCCGGCGCACTAAGCGCGGTGGAGAGGAGCTACCCCACGTCTGAGTTCAGGGGCAGCGGCCTTGAGTGCCAGGCTGCAATGGTACAGGAACGGCAGAGAGGAGCTACCCTGTGTCTGAGGTCAGGGGCAGCAGCTGGGAGGAGACACCCCGTGTCCGAGGTCAGAGGCGGTGGCCGAGAGGACCTACCCTGCGTCCAAGGTCAGTGGCGGCCAGGAGGAGACACCCTGCATCCAAGGTCAGGGGCGGCCAGGAGAAGCCACTTCGTGCCGAGGCCAAGGCCGGTGACCCTGAGGAGCCACCCTGAGCCTGAGGCCAGGGCCGGCGGCTGGGAGGAGCAACCCAAGGAGTGGAGGCTGCACAGGCGAAGTAGGGCCTAGAGGAGCTATCCCAGTTGAAGGTCAGGAACAGCGGTGGTAAGAAGATACCCCTCATCCAAGGTAAGGAGCAGCAGCTGCACTTTGCTGGAGCAGCCCTGAAGAGATACCCCACACCCAAGGTAAGAGAAACCCAAGTAAGATGGTAGGTGTTGCAAGAAGACATCAGAGGGCAGACACACTGAAACCATACTCACAGAAAACTAGTTAATCTAATCACTCTAGGACCACAGCCTTGTCTAACTCAGTGAAACCAAGCCATGCCTGCAGGGCAACCCAAGAAGGGCGGGTCACGGTGGAGAGGTCTGACAGAATGTGGTCCACTGGAGAAGGGAATGGCAAGCCACCTCAGTATTCTTGCCTTGAGAACCCCATGAACAGTATGAAAAGGCAAAATGATAGGATACCAAAAGAGGAACTCCCCAGGTCATTAGGTGCCCAATATGCTACTGGAAATCAGTGGAGAAATAACTCCAGAAAGAATGAAGGGATGCAGCCAAAGCAAAAACAATACCCAGTTGTGGATGTGACTGGTGATAGTAGCAAAGTCCGATGCTATAAAGAGCAATATTTATTGCATAGGAACCTGGAATGTCAGGTCCATGAATCAAGGCAAATTGGAAGTGGTCAAACAAGAGATGGCAAGGGTAAACTCCCCAGGTCATTAGGTGCCCAATATGCTACTGGAAATCAGTGGAGAAATAACTCCAGAAAGAATGAAGGGATGCAGCCAAAGCAAAAACAATACCCAGTTGTGGATGTGACTGGTGATAGTAGCAAAGTCCGATGCTATAAAGAGCAATATTTATTGCATAGGAACCTGGAATGTCAGGTCCATGAATCAAGGCAAATTGGAAGTGGTCAAACAAGAGATGGCAAGGGTAAATGTCGACATTCTAGGAATCAGCAAACTAAAATAGACTGGAATGGGTAAATTTAACTCAAATGACCATTATATCTACTTCTGCGGGCAGGAATCCCTTAGAAGAAATAGAGTAGCCATCATGGTCAACAAAAGAGTCCGAAATGCAGTACTTGGATGCAATCTCAAAAACGACAGAATGATCTCTGTTCGTCTCCAAGGTAAGCCATTCAATATCACAGTTATCCGAGAAGTCCATCTAGGAGATGCAAAATAGGTAAAGACATCCTGACAGAAGACTGATATTTCAATGTTTAGGTTTCCATGATGGTTACTTTATATTCCATGGTTTGCCAAAATTTCAACCAGGAAAGATGATTGAGTTCCATGGCTGCCTCTTCACCCTACTTACAGACCAAAATGTTCAATACCAAGCATCTTTTGCGTGACCTGAAGGAGTGAACACTGCAAACTTTTCCTTATTTACTTTCAGGTTGCCTTCAAATCTAAAAGGGGCACCACAGCTTAAACAATTGCAGAGATAGAAAAAAAATTTTTATGGGTACCTAAGTTTTCTTCTGCCTTTAAGAATCTTAAACACATTAAAAATATTATTGTTAAAAATAAAGACCATAAAATTTTGACTCCTCACATCCTCCTGGCTACCTAAAACCCCTCCCCAAAGCAGTTTGTTTCTCATACTCAGCCTGTATTAAAATGTCTTGCAATATCTATATGTTTAAATTAATTTTCATTACTGAAAATCCTTCATGAAATCAAACTCTCTCAGCCTTCAGCAGTAGAAGGCACAAATGTGAATCATTTCCAGCAGCACGCCTCATCTTAGTACTTGACGATTCCATTTGTTTGTTGATTGGAGGTAGGGCTTCTGTTCTCTCAAGATCTCCTTTCTGGATAGTCTCTCTAGGGTCCTTGACTCAGTAAGAGGGGCTTTCTTTTTTTTCTCCTTTTTTGTGATGAAGCATGATTGCTCTACGATGTTGTGTTACTTTCTGCTATATAACGAAGTGTATCAGCTATATGTATACATATATTCCTTCCCTCTTGGACCTTCCTCCCACCCCTCTAGTTCATCACAGAGCACCCAGCTGAGCTCCCTGTGCTGCACAGCCTGTTCTCACTAGTTACCTATTTTACACATGGTAGTGTGTATATGTCGATCCTAATCTCCCAATTCATTCATTGCAACACAATTTACAATAGCCAGGACACAGAAACAACCTTAATGTTCAATGACAGGTTTATAGGTAAAGAAAATGTAGTACATATATGAGGACTTCCCTGGTGGCTCAGACAGTTAAGCATCTGTCTACGATGAAGGAGACCTGGGTTTGATCCCCGGGTCGGGAAGATTCCCTGGAGATGGAAATGGCCATCCACTCCAGTACTATTGCCTGGAAAGTCCCATGGACAGAGGAGCCTGGTAGGCTACAGTCCATGGGGTCGCAAAGAGTCAGTCACGACTGAGCAATGGAATACTGCTACTGCTGCTGCTAAGTCACTTCAGTCGTGTCTGACTCTGTGCGACCCCAGAGATGGCAGCCCACCAGGCTCCCCCATCCCTGGGATTCTCCAGACAAGAACACTGGAGTGGGTTGCCATTTCTTTCTCCAATGCATGAAAGTGAAAAGTGAAAGTGAAGTCGCTCAGTTGTGTCCGACTCTGTGTGACCCCATGGACTGCAGCCCACCAGGCTCCTCCATCCATGGGATTTTCCAGGCAAGAGTACTGGGATGTTACTCAGCCATAAACTGGAACAAAATTGTTCATTTATAGAGATATGGACGGACACAGAGTCTGTCATGTCATATGGAATGAAGTAAGTCAGAAAGAGAAAAACAGATTCATATATTAATGCATATATGTGAAATCTAGAAAAATGGTATAGATGAACCTATTTTCAAGTCAGGAACAGAGATGCAGACACAGAGGATGGATATGAGGGGGACCTTCTCAAATAATCAGATCTGGAGCTATTGAAGCCCCACAGTCCTGTCCCATCTTCTTACTGATGACTCTTCTTTCATTCTCTTGACATCTATTATTTTGCAGACTATGGGGAACTTATAGTCTAGTCTCACTGAACTATTAACCTCTAGCTTTCTTTCTGTCCTTCAAATTGGCAAGAAAATATCTTCTGTCCCTCATGACTGGCTCTTTTAGGAAAGGCATCTCTGGCAGGGTTCTAAAGCTCATGTTGACAGATCACATGGACATGACAAGGGCTGGGATGTGAGATTATTGAACACAGCATCCAACCAACCTTGCCATCCATGACCCCTCTGATACCCTGAACCTGCTGCTCACACTGGCCCCCATCAGCTCACCTTATCTACTCATTCTGACCCTCAGGTAATCTTAATCCAGTAACAATGCAGTGCACATAGGAACCCTGTTGGGTGGCTGGGTTTACATTTATCCTACAGGTCCCAAACAGACTAGGAGATGAGACTGGGTTCCCCACACCAGAATAGTTATAATTGTATTCAAATTTCCAAATTTATTTATCTCCTGGTACATCCTACCATCCAGACCCCAATCTCTAAGTTCAACCTTCAATTATTTTAGGTCCCCAATTCAAATAAGGTTAATGTGATATTGACATTAAAACAATTCACACTGGATTACAAGTCATTTCTAACTCTGCATTTTGGGTGTGATCTGAGTAAGAAGTGCTTCTGATTGGGATCTGTTTATGGTGGGTGATGAAGAGTTTCTGGTGACCCCTTCACTATTCAGAGTACTTGCCTTCCTCTTACTTGGAGCCCTTTTATGAAAAAGCAGGTAGTCAGAAAATTATTCTCTCTCTCACTTAAGACTATTACAGTGTAGACAGCCCTGGCATGGCTGAGGGAAAATACTCCAAAGTTCATACTTCCAGAGAGATTTTCAGAAGTTTTATATACATAACCAAATCAATATGTTGCATACCAGCTTGCTTTGGACTGTCCACAACCACAGAAAGCCAATCTAGTATAGCAGGTGGTGATGAAACTCTTCCCAACAAGCAAGAGCCTCTGATATTTGTTGAGAAAAATCCATTCAGAGCACTGTCACTCACCCATGACCAAAAGTGTGAAGAACAGCAGTGACCTCTTTAGGGAATGGGCCAGAGACAACCAGGTAGATGATCAGGGATCCAAAAACAGAACTCCAGTGCCAACAGGGATGCTGAGCCAGGCACTCATGGGTGTGTCCAGGCCAAACACAGCATCTGTTCTCTAGGACAGCATGAAAGGCTTCACCTCTGTTCAGGTTTGGTTTCTGGAACTGGAGGATACTAAGCCTGCAGACACAGTAACTCCATGTCTGCAGCTTAATTGTTCAGGGTTGGGGTAGGGGACAACTTTGTCCTTCTACGAAGGAAACTGGGGTGTTAAATAGCAGCTTCATCAGCTCCAGGGGCTTCCCTGATGGCTCAGCTGAGAAAGAATCTGCCTGCAATGCAGGAGACACAGGAGATACAGGTTCGATTCCTGGGTTGGGAAGACTCCCTGGAGGAGGAAATGGCAACCTACTCCAATATTCTTGCCTGAAAAGTCCATGGACAGAGGAGCCTGATGAGCTACAGTCCATACACTACTCACAGAGAGCAGACGTGACTGAACATGAGCTCATCAGCTCCAGGTCAAGGATCACTCTCTGAGTGAATGTTAAGCAAGTAGAGTAAGATACTCTTCTGATCTCTTTCCTCATCTACTCAGCCACCAACTTACCAATTGCTTCTTAGCCATTTGGTTCTAGTCTCATCAGCCAAGATATGTAACTGTGTCCTTAGGACTGCAGATTACCTTTGTGTTGGGAATATAATCTCTATTCCATGATTCCAAGTCAGCATAATTCAGGAATATTTATGCAAG
Source organism: Madoqua kirkii (assembly GCA_006408675.1). NCBI lineage: Eukaryota > Metazoa > Chordata > Mammalia > Artiodactyla > Bovidae > Madoqua > Madoqua kirkii. The sequence goes on from SJYC01110052.1 coordinate 5,307, forward strand.
TTCTCCTCCAAAATTCACCTCTGATGAATTGGTATAGAAAGCTAATATTGATTATTCTTGGTCAATTGCAATGCTGACCAAATTTAGTATTTAATTTTTTTAATAAAAAATATATTGAATGTTTTATAATATTTTAATTTATACAGGAGAAATTTATATTTAGAGGAGTTAACTGAGTTGTTTGAGGCCATACCCCATGGCAGATACAACTTACTTGAGCTCTATCTTTCCCAAATACTCTTCTCTTACACTTTTGTGGTGCTGAGCCTCAGAAGCCAATTTGACCATGTTTGTCCTTAAATGACCGCAGTCTGAACAAAGAAAACTATGTGACCCTTCACTAGATGTCAAAGAAAATAGATTACTTGACTTATAACACAAATGTAGGTTCACTAAACTGAGTACAAATGAGTTTATGGGAGACAGATTTTAACATTGAAGGTGACATGCTGCAAATTCAGTGTGGGCAACAGAAGACTCCAGTCTCAGTCTGGACTGAGCAGGTGTCTTCTTGAAATTCATACATGCAGTCAGAAAAGTCCATAGACTTTGTTTCAATGTTTCTAAATCAAGAACAAACTTTGAGTCCTAAAGTGAAGGACCTGAACTCAAATCTGTAGATTGTTTCCTGGAGCATTAAAGGCTACTGCTGCTGCTGCTACAATCGCTTCAGTCATGTCTGACTCTGTGCAACCTCAGAGACAGCAGCCCACCAGGCTCCTCTGTCCCTGGGATTCTCCAGGCAAGAACACTGGAGTGGGTTGCCATTTCCCTCTCCAATGCATGAAAGTGAAAAGTGAAAGTGAAGTCGCCCAGTCGTGTCCGACTCCTAGCGACCCCATGGACTGCAGCCTTCCAGGCTTATCCACCCATGGGATTTTCCAGGCAAGAGTGCTGGAGTGGGGTGCCATTTCCTTCTCCAGCTTTAAAGGCTACTATACAGTTTCTTCTCCTGATCCACCATCATTACCACCACCAAGAAAAACTGAAAAGAACACTGAAGGGGAAGTGAGGAAAGGAAAGAAGATACATTACAAATCCCAAGCTTTCTATACTGGGGAGCCTTGTTAGTATCTTCCAGCAGGTCATAAGAACCCCATTTCTTTCTCTCCATCCTCTAGGAACCACCATTCTGGTCTCTGCTTCTATGAATTTGACTATTTTAGATTCTATATATAAGTGAGATCATGAAATATTGGTCTTTTTTGAATTTGACTTTTTTCACTTGTCATCATGTACAAAGTTCCAGTTATGCAGATGTATAACTTCTTGGGAGGTCCAAAGTATGGCATGAGGACTATAGTTAAAAATACTATATTGTATGGCTTTCCTGGTGGCTCAGATGGTAAAGAATCTGCCTGAGATGCAGGAGACCTGGGTTTGACCCTTGGGTTGGGGAGATCTCCTGGAGAAGGGGATGACAACCCACTCCAGTATTCTTGCCTGAGAATTTCATGGGCAGAGGAACCTGATGGGTTACAGCCCACGGGGTCACAAAGAGTTGGACATGACTGTTTAACTAACACACACACATAGTGTATGCTTGATATTTACTAATAGAGTGGATAATAAATTATATCTTCTCAATAAACACACACACAAATGGATTAAACTGATAACTTAATGAATTATGATGAATATGTGAACTTGATTGTAGTGGTTATTTCACAATGTATATACATCAAAATATCAAATATACACATTAAATATTTACAATGTGTATATGACAATTTCAGCTCAATAGATATGTTTAAAAAAGAACTAATAAATTCCTGAGAAATAAGACTAGAGACACATAAGTATTACCAGCTGTGTAATTTCTCTACCTAATACACAAGATCAAAAATCAAGAATATCTACTCAGAATCCATAATTTATACTAATAAATTGTAAGGAAACTGTAACAGAATGCAATCAAGTGGTCAAACATTCACTGAGTATTCATTTCTTGCCAGGCTCAAATCTAACAGTGTAGGATCTGGGGTTTGTGTGAACACACGTGGCTGTTACAAAGATGAGCAAACACTGAGACAAGACTTTTGCCCTGTGCAAGAGTCTCTCCAGGGCCCCCTACATGTCCCTGTTTCTTAGGCTATAAATGAAGGGGTTCATCAGTGGAGTGACCCCTGTATACATCACAGAGGTCCCATTTAGTTCACTACAGAGCTTTGAGTAGAATTCCCTGTACTGATCCACCATCATTACCACCACCAAGAAAAACTGAAAAGAACACTGAAGGGGAAGTGAGGAAAGGAAAGAAGATACATTACAAATCCCAAGCTTTCTATACTGGGGAGCCTTGTTAGTATCTTCCAGCAGGTCATAAGAACCCCATTTCTTTCTCTCCATCCTCTAGGAACCACCATTCTGGTCTCTGCTTCTATGAATTTGACTATTTTAGATTCTATATATAAGTGAGATCATGAAATATTGGTCTTTTTTGAATTTGACTTTTTTCACTTGTCATCATGTACAAAGTTCCAGTTATGCAGATGTATAACTTCTTGGGAGGTCCAAAGTATGGCATGAGGACTATAGTTAAAAATACTATATTGTATGGCTTTCCTGGTGGCTCAGATGGTAAAGAATCTGCCTGAGATGCAGGAGACCTGGGTTTGACCCTTGGGTTGGGGAGATCTCCTGGAGAAGGGGATGACAACCCACTCCAGTATTCTTGCCTGAGAATTTCATGGGCAGAGGAACCTGATGGGTTACAGCCCACGGGGTCACAAAGAGTTGGACATGACTGTTTAACTAACACACACACATAGTGTATGCTTGATATTTACTAATAGAGTGGATAATAAATTATATCTTCTCAATAAACACACACACAAATGGATTAAACTGATAACTTAATGAATTATGATGAATATGTGAACTTGATTGTAGTGGTTATTTCACAATGTATATACATCAAAATATCAAATATACACATTAAATATTTACAATGTGTATATGACAATTTCAGCTCAATAGATATGTTTAAAAAAGAACTAATAAATTCCTGAGAAATAAGACTAGAGACACATAAGTATTACCAGCTGTGTAATTTCTCTACCTAATACACAAGATCAAAAATCAAGAATATCTACTCAGAATCCATAATTTATACTAATAAATTGTAAGGAAACTGTAACAGAATGCAATCAAGTGGTCAAACATTCACTGAGTATTCATTTCTTGCCAGGCTCAAATCTAACAGTGTAGGATCTGGGGTTTGTGTGAACACACGTGGCTGTTACAAAGATGAGCAAACACTGAGACAAGACTTTTGCCCTGTGCAAGAGTCTCTCCAGGGCCCCCTACATGTCCCTGTTTCTTAGGCTATAAATGAAGGGGTTCATCAGTGGAGTGACCCCTGTATACATCACAGAGGTCCCATTTAGTTCACTACAGAGCTTTGAGTAGAATTCCCTGTGCGATACAGTAGATTCTCACTAGTTGTTTATTTTATATACGGTACTAAATGTCCACTGACAGAGGAATAGATATAGAAGATCTGACACATATATACAATAGAATATATATAGCCACAAAACGTAACAAAATTGTGCCATTTCCTGGGATGTAGATGGGTCTACATATTGTCTGGGTCTGATACAGAGCAAAGAGAAAAATAAATATTGTATGTTAATGTCTACATTTGAAGTCTAGAACAGTGGTAGTGATAAACCGATTAGATAGGCAAGAATAGAGAGGCAGATATAGAGACTGAATTTATGGACACAGTTGGAAGATGGGTTGTTGTTATTCAGTCATGTTGTCTGACTTTTGCAAGCCCATGGACAGCAGCATACAAGGCCCCCCTGTCCTTCACATAGTTTGCTCAGGGGGAAGGAGAGGGTGGAAAAAACTGAGAGAGTGCTGTTGACATATACACACAAACATGTGTAATTAGATTGTTAATGAGAAAATGCTCCATAGCACAGGAGACTCTGTGGTACTCTGTGATGACCTAGAGGGCTGCAAAGCATGGGAATGGTAAGAGGGAGGATCAAGAGAGAGAGAAAATAAGTATACATATAGCTGATTCTCACTGTTGTATAGCAAAAGCAACAAGTATTGCAGAGCAGTTATCCTTCAATAAATAATAAATAATTAATTAATTACATTTTTTAAAGAAATAAATTCCCAGGAAATAAGAGGAGAGATGAAATACCACCAGCTATATAATTGCTCAGACTTACAGACAAGATCAAAAATCAAGAACCTAAACTCAAATTTCACAATTTATGCTAATAAACTGTTAGGAAATAGACAAATTTGTAAAGGAATGCAATTCAACTATCAAACATTTACTGAGTATTTATTCTATACTGGGTTCAAATCTAGGGATGTAAGATCTGAGGTTTTGTGAACACACATGTCTTTTACAAAGATGAGCAAACGTCATTGACACAAGACTTTTGCCCTGTGTAAGAGTCTCTCCAGGGCCCCCTTCATGTCCCTGTTCCTTAGGCTATAAATGAAGGGGTTCAGCAGTGGAGTGACCACTGTATACATCACAGAGGCAATGGTGCTCTTGTCCCTGGAGGTGCTGGATGAGGGGAAAATATATAGCCCAATAATTGCTCCATAATACAGGGACACCACAGAGAGGTGGGAGCCACATGTGGACAATGCTTTGCAGATCCCCTTGTTGGAGGGGACCTTCAGGATGGTGGCCCCAATACGTCCATAAGAGATCAGGATGCATGCTAGTGGGAGGATGATGATGGCCACTCCTGCTGTGAAAATGGCCAGTTCATTGAGGGATGTGTCTGAGCAGGAGAGCTTCAGCAGGGCATCAAGGTCACAGAAGAAATGGGGGATGCTGTGGTCAGCACAAAAGGACAGCCGGGTCAGGAGGAGGGTGTGACACAGGGCATTGGCACAGGAGAGAATCCAGGACATAGTTACTAGTAAGGTGCACAGCCCCTGTCCCATGATGGTGCTGTAGTGGAGAGGGTGGCAGATGGCCACGTACCGATCATAGGCCATCGAGGTGAGCAGGAAATCATCCAGACCAGTAAAAAAGAGGAAGAAATACATCTGTGTTATGCACCCTGCATAGGGAACGGATTGATTCTGAATCTGCATGTTTGTCAACATTTTAGGGATGGTGACAGATGAAAAGGAGATGTCGGTGAGGGCCAAGTAGCTGAGGAAGAAGTACATGGGGGTGTGGAGGCGAGCGTCCAGCCTGATGAGCAGGATGATGAGCAGGTTGCCCAACACTGTGGTCAGGTACACGCCCAGGAACAGGGCAAAGAACACACCCTGCTGCTCTGGCCGGATGGGGAGCCCCAGGAGGAGGAACTCGGACACGCTGCTCTGATTTTCCCTCCTCATGCTCCTCTCCTGTCTGCTGGGAATGAAAGGACAGTGAAAGAAGCACATTTTGATTGCAGCAGGCATATATAAGTGAGTCCTTTCTCTTGGTGAATATATCAATGTCTATCTGCATTGCCATGTCTCTGCAGAACCCCCTAAGATAAATGGTATTACCATGTATATATAGGGAATTTACCAACCAAGAAGAGAGTTTGATACAAAAAAAAAAAAACCTGGCTCAGTGGCATTTTCCATCATCTCAGTAAAGAGAAATTATCACAGTGTCTTAGCAGAGAAACAGTAATATAAAAACTGCCCTAATTTCTTTTCTATTTCTGGACATCAATCATAAGTTTTGACCTTCAGGTTGTGACACCTTGACCTACGGAAATCTGACTTTTAAGTCCTCTCATATGTTAGGGATAAGGAAGATGTTTCAGCAATGAATTCTTGAAGGAAAGTGGATCAAAAATACACAGCCAATGAATTTCCTGGTGATTCACTGCTTAGACTTCAGCTTCCAAGTCAGGATATATGGGTTCAATCTCTTCCAGGCATAAAGATATCACATGCCTTATGGCTAAAAACCAAAACATGAAATAATACAATATGGTAATAAAGTCGGCAAAGAATTTTAAAAAATGATTGACGTTAAAAATTTTTCTAATAAATAAGCAAATAAATAGTCAGTTCAATTATGTATAAAGGTTGAAGAAAAAAAGAAGCTTACCTGTCAACTGAACTCAGAGTATCTTTGAGTTCAATCTTGCAATATCACTGCTCTACAAAGCAAAAAACATTACTGGCAATTATATGTATTTTTACTAGTACTCATATTTATCATTCTCCAATATCCTCCTGATTCAACAAAATCCTCTTGTTGAAGAGTTGCCTAATCCAAAATAAAAGCAGTTGCTCCCAAGATGTGTCAAAGAGATATGCCCTGATATGCGTTCCCCCCTCATTTTTAAGAACTAGTAATAAAAAGTATCACAAGCAAGAGCACAGAGAAGTGCTGAACACCTGTATACAGACACACACACAAACACACACACACACACCCCTGCTGTTGGCATAGGAGACCAAGTTCTTCTCTGAACTTTATGCTCGAATGATCTACCTGCCTTGAGTAAGAACTGGTTTCTCAGCTTCTCTGTAGGGCACCTGGAGACAAGATTTAACCACTTCTGTGGTCCTGAATCACTCATCAGCATTAGAAAAAATAGCTTGGTCTTCAATTCACCAACTTCAGAAATGAAGACGTGAAGACTGCTCTGTCCACCAGGAAGGGGACCCAAGGGGACAGGGCTCCAAGCTCTTGGTTAGAGACATGCATTAAACATGTATTAATTGCTCAGTTTTCTTGTTTCTCCCTCCAGGACACATGCCCTAGGGCAGTGGTTCCTAATCTTTAATGTTCCCTAGAATGCCCTGGGGAGTTTATTAAAGATGCAGACCCAGCTCCAGCTCCAGCAATGCTCATTCTTGAACTCTGTGGTCAGGGAATTCTGACATACGTGGTCCTAAGAGTCAACAATGAGAAAACAGTGTCCTTAGGAAGAACGTCATGGTGATGCCCAGTGGGTGTGAGCAGGAAGGAGATGTAGAAAGAACTCTTTACTGACCCTTCCTACTAGCTTAAAGTTTCCCCTAGTTCAGTCAAAGCTTGGGATGTGAGGATGGAGTTTTCTCCCAAGCTGAGATGTCGCCTTTAAATAAATCTGCTTCATGGTAGAAATCCAAATACAATATGAGAAAGTCAAAGTATTTCTCCTGCCTTTTATTATCCTTTATATTTCTAAAATGGTTTTTATTCATAAAATTTTATATTAACATTTGTTGTTGTTCTTTCAAAGCGTAAATCACTCAGTCGTGTCTGCCTCCTAGCAATGCCACAGACGGTAGCCCACCAGGCCCTTCTATCAGAGGAATTCTCCAGGCAAGAATACTGGAGTTGTTGTTCAGGTTCAGTGTTATTCAACTTGAGTTGTTGTTCATTTGGTAAGCCGTGTCCAACTCTTTACAACCCCATGCCAGGCTTCCTTGTTTTTTGCTATCTCCCAGAGTTTGCTCAAACTCATGTTCATTGAGTCCGTAATGCCATCCAACCATCTCATCCTCTGTTATCCCCTTTTTTTCCTGCCCTTAATCTTTCCCAGTGTCACGATCTTTTCCAATGAGTTGGATTTTTGCATCAGGTGGCCATAGTATTGGAGTTCAGCATCAGTCCTTCCAATGAATATTCAGGGTTGAATTCCTTTAGGATTGACTAGTATGATCTCCTTGCTGCTCAAGAGACTCTCAAGAGTTTCCTCCAGCCCCACATTCAGAAAGCATTGATATTTGCAGCTCAGTCTTCTTTACAGTCCAGCTCTGACAGCCGTACATGACTACAGGAAAACCATAGCATTGACTAAATTACCTTTGTGGGAAAAGTGATGTTACTGCTTTTTTTCCTTAACTATCTTTTAATGTAAACCACAGTTCTCACTTGTTCACATTATACTGGTTGATACTTTGACTAACTACTTGGCTTGGCTTTTTTGTTTGTTTGTTTATTTTATATAAATTTACTTCTGCTTTTTAATATGCTATGTAGATTTGCCATAGCTGTTCTTCCAGGGTTAAGTATCTTTAATTTTCATGACTGCAGTTACCAAATGATTTGAACACTAGAAAATAAAATCTGTCACTGTTTCCACTCCCCCCCATCGCCCCCCATCTATTTGCCATCAGCAACAAAACGGGATGCCATGATCTTTGTTTTGTGAATGTTGAATTTTAAGCCAGCTTTTTCATTCTGCTCTTTCACCCTCATCAAGAGGCTCTTTAGTTCCTCTTCACTTTCTGCCATTAAAGTGATATCATCTGCATATGTGAGGTTGTTGATATTTCTCCCAGCAATCTTGATCCCAGCTGGTGATTCACCCAGTCTGGCATTTTGCATGATGCATTCTATATATAAATTAAATAAGCAGCGTGACCATATACAGCCTTTATGTACTCCTCTCCAAATTTGGAACCAGTCAGTTGGTCTATGTCCCATGCCAACTATTGCTTCTTGCCCTGCATACAGGTTTCTCAGGAGACAGGTAAGAGTCTCTGGTATTTTCTTCTCTTGAGGAATTTTCCACAGTTTGTTGTGATCTACATAGTCAAAGGCTTTAGCGTACTCAGTGAAAGAGGAGTGGATGTTTTTCTGTAATTCTCTTGATGTTTCTATTATCCAATAGATGTTGGCAACTTGATCTCTGGTTCCTCTGCCTTTTCAAAATCTAGCTTGGACTTCCAGAAGTTCTTGGTTCACATACTGCTAAAGCCTAGTTTGAATGGCTTTGAGTATAATCTTGCTAGCATGTGAAATGAGTGCAGTTGTACTGTAGTTTTAACATTCTTTGGCCTTGCCTTTCTTTGGGATTGAAATGAAAACTTCCCTTTTTCAGTCCTGGGGCCACTGGTGAGATTTCCAAATTTGCTAGTATATTGAGTACAGCAGTTTAATAGTATCATCTTTTAGGATACATTTATATAAATGAGATTTATTTTGTATGGTATCTTAGAGTTTTCTTTTCCTGAATTTATTGCAATAATACTTGCAAATCTACTTCTATGCTTATCAGTGCATAAAATATATATACCATCAATATGTTAATCTTCTCAAATTTTTAGTTGCTCTCTTGTTGAGTTAACTGAGCGATCATTAAAAAAGAATCTAATTCTTCAATAAGATAAAGCTTTATTAAATATTATAGCACACCCTGAAATCTTCTCTTGTGTCAGTTGTCTGATCAAGGTTACTTTATTATCTGCAAAGCATCCATTTTAACCAGCTGCATTGTCTTAGTTCCCCCGTGCTGGTGGCTTGCTCCTTTGAAGAGAGAACAATTGAACTTTGAAAATGGCCATGAAGAATGGAAATCTAGGCGGAAGCCCATGAAAAGAGAGGCAATAAAGCTAGACTGTTTTCATTCATCTAAGGAATCATCCAAGTCAGAGCTTACAGAATGAAATAAATGAATAATGAGGAAAGTTGCATCATACTATTTTATACAGGTATCAAATATCAAACTCCTTCAAAATACTGTGATTTTCAACTTTACATCCCAAACAGACTAGAGTTATGGACATCACCACAGCCTTACATGTCACTCCAGCTACTGGTTACATACTAATTAGTCTTCTGTTTCTTCATAACTTTGGTAAACATATTACACCTTTCATAGGGCAGGCACACACACACAAAGGGACAAGATGAAAAAATAGGGTTAAAAATCTGATGTTCAAAAAAAGACATATATGTAGTATGTTGATAAGAGAGATGAACAGTATAAACTAATCTAAAAGAAGGCCGAAAAGAGGGAAAATAAAGCAAAAAATCTTTCTCCAAATCTCTTTGTACTAAGTGAGATTTGCAAGGTAGCAGGATTACAAAGTTGATGAATAAAGAAAAAATCAATGATACTTTATATTCTAGCAGTGAGCACTGAGAACCGAAATTTTAATATACTAATGAAAATAGTTTAAAAAGCAAAATATGGGCTTATGGATGAATTTACCAAAATACCGGTATGTTAAAACTGCTGCTGCTGCTGTTAAGTAGCTTCAGTCTTGTCCAACTTTGTGCAACCCTATAGACGGCAGCCCACCAGGCTCCCCAATCTCTGGGATTCTCCAGGCCAGAACACTGGAGTGGGTTGCCATTTCCTTATCCAATGCATGAAAGTGAAAATGGAAAGTGAAGCCGCTCAGTCGTGTCCAACTCTTAGCGACCCCATGGACTGCAGCCTACCAAGCTCCTCCCATGGGAATTTCCAGGCAAGGGTACTGGAGTGGGTTGCCATTGCCTTCTCCATGTTAAAGCTACAAACTCATTAATGGTAAATTTAAAGAGGATGCAAAGAATAAAGATACACTTTGCCCATAGAGTGGATAACTAAATATTATTATAGAGCCAGGCCTCTCCTCCAATTGACCTATAGGGTCAGTGCAATCAAAGGCAATGTATCAGTAGCCTGCTTGTAGAATCTGATTCTTAATCTGAAGTAAAGGGGAAGACAGTTGTGGATATGACTTGTGGCGGAAGTAAAGCCCAATGCTGTAAAGAGCAATATTGCATAGATACCTGGAATGTTAGGTTCATGAATCAAGGCAAATTGGAAGTGATCAAACAAGAGATGGCAAGAGTGAACATGACCATTTTAGGAATCAGCAACCTAAAGTGGACTGAAATAGGTGAATTTAACTCAGATGACCATTATTTCCACTACTGTTGGGGAGAATCCCTTAGAAGAAATGGAGTAGCCATCATAGTCAACAAAAGAGTCTGAAATGCAGTACTTGGATGCAATCTCAAAAACAACAGAATGACTTCTGTTCATTTTCAAGGCAAACCACTCAACATCACAGTGAAAGTGAAGTTGCCCAGTCGTGTCCGACTCTTTGCAACCCCATGGACTGTAGCCTACCAGGCTCCTCCATCCATGGGATTCTCCAGGCAAGAATACTGGAGTGGGTTGCCATTTCCTTCTCCAGGGGATCTATCTGACCCAGGGATCAAACCCAGGTCTCCCACATTCCAGGCAGACACTTTAACCTCTGAGCCCTAATACAAGTCTATTCCTTGACCAGTAAGGCTGAAGAGGCTGAAGTTGAACAGTTCTAAGAAGACCTATAGGACCTTCTAGAGCAAATACACAAAAAAGATATCCTTTTAGTACTGGAGTGGGTTGCCATTGCCTTCTCTGATTATAGGGGATGGGAATGAAAAATTAGGAAGCCAAGAACTACTTGTAGTAACAGGCAAATTTGGCCTTGAAGTATAGAATGAAGCAGGGCAAAGGCCAATAGAGTTTTGCCAAGAGAACCCACTGTCATAACAAACACCCTCTTCCCACAGCAAAAGAGATGACTCTAAACACAGACACCACCAGATGGTCAATACCAAAATCAAATTGATTATATTATTTGCAGTCAAGATGAAGAAGTTCTATACAATCAGCAAAAACAAGACCAAGGACTGATTGTGGCACAGACCATGAAGTCCTTATTGCCAAATTTAGACTTCAATTGAAGAGTGTAGGGAAAACTACTATACCATACTACTATATGACCGAAATCAAATCCCTTACTATTATACAATGGAAATGAGAAACAGATTCAATGGATTAGATTTGATAGACAGAGTGCCTGAAGAACTTTGGACAAAGGTCCGTGACATTGTACAGGAGGCAGGAATCAAGATCATCTCCAAGGAAAAGAAATGCAAAAAAGGCAAAATGGTTGTCTGAGCAGGCCTTACAAATAGCTGAGAATAGAAGAGAAGGCAAAGGCAAAGGAGAAAAGGAAAGATATATCCATTTGAATGCAAAGTTCCAAAGAATAGCAAGGAGAGAAAAGAAAGCCTTCCTCAGTGATCAGTGCAAAGACACAGAAGAAAATAATAGAATGGGAAAGTCTATAGATCACTTCAAGAAAATTAAAGATAGCAAAGGAACGTTTCATGCAAAGACAGGCACAATAAAGGACAGAAATGGTATAGACCTAGCAGAAGCAGAAGATATTAAGAAGAAGCGGAAAGAATACACACAAGAACTACAGAATAGAACTTCATGACTCAAATAATCATAATGGTGTGATCATCACCTAGAGGCAGACATCTTGGAAAGTGAAGTCAAGTGGGCCTTAGGAGGCATCACTGTGAACAAAGCTAGTGGAGGTGATGGAATTTCAGTTGAGCTATTTCAAATCCTGAAAGATGATGCTATGAAAGTGCTGCACTCAGTATGCAAGCAAATTTGGAAAACTCAGCAGTGGCCACATGACTGGAAAAGGTCAGTTTTCACTCCAATCCCAAAGAAAGGCAATGTCAAAGAATGCTCAAACTATTGCATAATTGCACTCATCTCACACACATGTAAAGTAATGCTCAAAATTCTCCAAGCCACACTTGAAGAGTTTGTGAACTGTGAATGTCCAGATGTTCAAGCTGGATTTAGAAAAAGAAAAAGAACCAGAGATCAAATTGCCAACATCTGCTGCATCATTGAAAAAGCAAGAGAATTCAAGAAAAACATCTACTTCTGCTTTATTGACGATGTCAAAACCTTTGACTCTGTGGACCACAACAAACTGTGGAAAATTCTTAGAGATGGTAATACGAGACCACCTGACCTGCCACTTGAGAAATCAGTATGCAGGTCAGGAAGCAATAGTTAAAAACTGACATGGAACAACAGTCTGTTTCCAAATAGGGAAAGGAGTATGTCAAGGCTGTATACTGTCACCCTGCTTATTTAACTTATATGCAGACTATATCACGAGAAACACCTGGCTGGATGAAGCACAAGCTGAAATCAAGTATGCTGGGAGACATATGACCCAGCAATTCCACTGCTGGGCATACACACCAAGGAAACCATAACTGAAAGAGACATATGAACCCTAACATTCATCGCAGCACTGCTTACAATAGCTAGGACATGGAAGCAACCTAGATGTCCATCAGCTGACGAATGGATGAGAAAGCTGTGGTATATATACACAATGGAATATTCAGTTCAGTTCAGTTCAGTCGCTCAGTTGTGTCCGACTCTTTGTGACCCCATGAATCGCAGCATGCCAGGCCTCCCTGTCCATCATCATCTCTCAGAGTTCACTCAGACTCATATCCATCGAGTCAATGATGCCATCCAGCCATCTCATCCTCTGTCATCCCCTTCTCCTCCTGCCCCCATCCCTCCCAGCATCAAGGTCTTTTCCAATGAGTCAGCTCTTCTCATGAGGTGGCCAAAGTACTGAAGTTTCAGCTTTAGCATCATTCCCTCCAAGGAAATCCCAGGGCTGATCTCCTTCAGAATGGATTGGTTGGATCTTGCTGTCCAAGGGATTCTCAAGAGTCTTCTCCAACACCACAGTTCAAATGCATCAATTCTTTGGCGCTCAGCCTTCTTCACAGTCCAACTCTCACATCCATAGATAACTACTGGAAAAACCATAGCCTTGACTAGACAGACCTAAGTAGGCAAAGTAGTGTCTCTGCTTTTTAACATGCTATCTAAGTTGGTCATAACTTTTCTTCCAAGGAGTAAGCGTCTTTTAATTTCATGGCTGCTGTCACCATCTGCAGTGATTTTGGAGCCCCAAAAAGCAAAGTCTGACACTGTTTCCACTGTTTCCTTATCTATTTCCCATGAAGTGATGGAACTGGATGCTATGATCTTCGTTTTCTGAATGTTGAGCTTTAAGCCAACTTTCTCACTTTACTCAGTTATATAAAAAGAATGCATCTGAATCAGTTCTAATGAGGTGGATGAAACTGGAGCTTATCATACAGAGTGATGTAAATCAGAAAGAAAAACACACATACAGTATATTAACACATATATATGGAATTTAGAAAGATGGTAACAATGACCCTATATGAGAGAGAGCAAAAGAGACACCGATGTAAAGAACAGTCTTTTGGCCTCTGTGGGAGAAGGTGAGGGTGGGATAATTTGAGAAGGTAGTGTTGAAACTTGTATATTATATGTGAAGTGGATCACCTGTCCAGGTTGAATGCAAGAGACAGGGTGCTCAGGGCTGGTGCACTGGGATTACCCTGCGGAATGGGATGCAGAGGGAGTTGTGAGGGGGTTCTGGTTGGGGAACACATGTGTGCCCGTAGCTGATTCATGTCAATGTATCGCAAAAACCACTACAATATTATAAAGCAATTAGCCTCCAGTTAAATAAAATAAATTAATTTAAAAATAAGAACAAAAAAGAAAGAAAATCGTGGTACATATACACAATGGAACATTACTCAGCTGTTAGAAAGAATGCATTTGAATGATTCTAATGAGGTGGATGAATCTGGACCCTATTATACAAAGTGAAGTAGGTAGAAAGAAAAACACCAATACAGTATATTAATGCATATATATAAAATTTAAAAATATGGTAATGGTGACCCTATATGAGAGACAGCAAAAGAGATACAGATGTAAAGAACAGTCTTTTGAACTCTGTGAGAGAAGGTAAGGGTGGGATGATTTGAGAGAATAGCATTGAAACATGTATATTATCATATGTGAAATAGATCACCAGTCCAGGTTAGATGCATGAGAGAGGGTGCTCAGGGCCAGTGCACTGGGATGACCCTGAGGGATGGGGTGGGGAGGGAGGTAGGAGGGGGTACAGAATGGGGGACACATGTACACCCATGGTTGATTCATGTCACTATATGGCAAAGACCACCACAATAATGTAAAGTAATTAGCCTAAAATTAAACATTAAATTTCTTAAAAAATATCAGTACCTTGAGATATGCAGATGACCCCACCCTTATGGCAGAAAGTAAAGAAGAACTAGAGAGCCTCTTGATGAAAGTGAAAGAGGAGAGTGAAAAAGTTGGCTTAAAATGCAACATTCAGAAAACTATGATCATGGCATCCAGTCCCATCACTTCATGGCAAATAGATGTGGAAACAGTGACAGATTTCATTTTCTTGGGCTCTGAAATCACTGCAGATGGTAACTGCAGCCATGAAATTAAAAGATGCTTCTTGGAAGAAAAGTTATGACCAACCTAGATAGCATATTAAAAAGCAGAGATATTACTTTGCCAACCAAAGTTCGTCCAGTCAAAGCTATGGTTTTTCCAGCAGTTATGTATGGATATGAGACTTGGACTATAAAGAAAACTGAGCACCAAAGAAATGATGCTTTTGAACTGTTGTGTTGAAGAAGACTCTTGAGAGTTCCCTGGTCTGCAAGGAGATCCTACCAGTCCATCCTAGAGAAAATCAGTTCAAATATTCACTGCAAGGACTGATGCTGAGGCTGAAACTCCAATAATTTGGCCACCTGATGTGAAGAACTGACTCATTTGAAAGGACTTTGTTGTTGGGAAAGATTGAAGGTGGGAGGAGAAGGAGACTACAGAGGATGAGATGGTTGGATGGCATCACTAACTCAATGGGCATGAGTTTGACTAAACTCTGAGGGTTGGTGATGGACAGGGAGGCCTGGCATGCTACAGTACATAGGGTCACAAACAGTAAGATACAACTGAGTGACTGAACCAAACTGAACTGGAAAGGGAAGACAAAAAATGTTAAAATGAAAAGCAAACTGCCATATCTAATTTACCTCATTTCAAAACTATTTTATATTCCAAAGCAAGGAAAATAAAAATAATTACATGAGAATAGAAATATGAATCAATAGAAGAGTGAATAATTTTCAAATACATCAATACATATAGGTCAATTAAGAGTTTACAATGCACCAAGGCAATTTAACATGGCAAGAATAGTGTTCCAATAAATGGTGCCAGCATGGTTCAGTATCAGTATGTCTTAAGTGAACATGGACGCTTGTGCCACATCACATGCAAAACATAACTCAAAGTGGATCAATAGTTTAAGATCTATAACTATAAAACTATCTTCAAGCAAAATTTGGATAAATCTTAGTAAACATGGGGTAGGCAATATTTTTCTAAATAGGACACAAAAGTCATGAACACTAAAAGGAAAAGAGTAGAATCTTGATTTCATAAAAATAAAAAGTATTTGCTCTTCCAAAGAAACTGTTTTTTAAAAAAGTTATTGGGCTATAGTTGTTGAACAATGTTGTGTTATTTTCTCTTTTCAGAAAGCTGAATCTGCTATATTTATACATATACCCCCCCTTTTTTTAAGTTTCCTTCCCCTTTAGGCTACCACAGAGCTTTGAGTAGAGTTCCCTGTGGTATACAGTAGATTCTCATTAGTTATTTCTTTTATGCACAGTAATACATGTCCAATGACAGAGGAATAGATACAGAAGAGGTGGCATATATATACAATGGAATATTATACAGCTACAAAGCATAACAAAAGTGAGCCATTCCCAGGACATGAATGGATCAACATATTGTCTGGATCTGACATACAGAGTAAAGAGAAAAATGAATATTGTTCGTTAATGTCTATATATGAAGTCTAGAAAAATAGCAGTGATGAACTGATTTGACAGGCAAGAATAAGAGAGGCAGACATAGAGAATGAATTTCTAGACACAGCTGGAGGTGAAGTTGTTGTTATTCAATCACTAGGTCTTCTCTGACTTTTTATAAGCCCATGGACTGCAGCATACCAGGCTCCTCTGTCCTTCACAGAGTTTGCTAAGGGAGATGGAGAGGGTGGGACAAACAGAGAGTACCACTGACATTTATACACTTCAGTTCAGTTGCTCAATTGTGTCCGACTCTTTGCAACCCCATGAATCACAGCACGCCAGGCCTCCCTGTCCATCACAATTCACCAAAACTCATGTGCATCAAGTCGGTGATGCCATCCAGCTATCTCATCCCCTGGTGTCCCCTTCTCCTCCTGCCACAAATCCCTCCCAGCATCAGGGTCCTTTCCAATGAGTCAACTCTTCACATGAGTTGGCCAAGTATTGGAGTTTCAGCCTCAGCATCAGTCCTTCCAATGAACACCCAGGACTTGTCTCCTTTAGGATGGACTGGTTGGATCTCCTTGCAGTCCAAGAGACTCTCAAGAGTCTTCTCCAACACCACAGTTCAAAAGCATCAATTTTTCTGCACTCAGCTTTCTTCACAGTCCAACTCTCACATCTATATATGACCACTGGAAAAACCATAGCCTTGACTGATCTAGAGGGTTGCAAAGCATGGGGAGGGGTGGGAGGGAAGATCAAGAGAGAGAATATATGTATACTTAGAGCTGATTCACAATAAACTGTGGAAAATTCTGAGAGACATGGGAATACCAGACCACCTAACCTGCCTCTTGAGAAATCTGTATGCAGGTCAGGAAGCAGCAGTTAGAACTGGACATGGAACAACAGGCTGGTTCCAAATAGGAAAAGGAGTACATCAAGGCTGTATATTGTCACCCTGCTTACTTAATTTATGTGCAGAGTACATCATGAGAAACACTGGACTGGAAGAAACACAAGCTGGAATCAAGATTGCTGGGAGAAATATCAATAACCTCAGATATGCAGATGACACCACTCTTATGGCAGAAAGTGAAGAGGAACTAAAAAGCCTCTTGATGAAAGTGAAAGAGGAAAGTGAAAAAGTTGGCTTAAAGCTCAACATTCAGACAACAAAGATCATGGCATCCAGTCCCATCACTTCATGGGAAATAGATGGGGAAACAGTGGAAACAGTGTTGAACTTTATATTTTTGGGCTGCAACTGCAGATGGTGACTGCAGCCATGAAATTAAAAGATGCTTACTCCTTGGAAGAAAAGTTATGACCAACCTAGATAGCATATTCAAAAGCAGAGATGTTACTTTGCCAACTAAGGTCCGTCTAGTCAAGACTATGGTTTTTCCAGTGGTCATGTATGGATGTGAAAGTTGGACTGTGAAGTAGGCTGAGCGCCGAAGAATTGATGCTTTTGAACTGTGGTGTTGGAGAAGACTCTTGAGAATCCCTTGGACAGCAAGGAGATCCAGCCAGTCCATTCTGAAGGAGATAAGCCCTGGGATTTCTTTGGAAGGAATGATGCTAAAGCGGAAACTCCAATACTTTGGCCACCTCATGCGAAGAGTTGACTCATTGGAAAAGACTCTGATGTTGGGAGGGATTGGGGGCAGGAAGAGAAGGGAACGACTGAGGATGAGATGGCTGGATGGCATCACGAACTAGATTGATGTGAGTCTGAGTGAACTCCGAGAGATGGTGATGAACAGGGAGGCCTCGCGTGCTGCGATTCATGGGGTCGGGAAGAGTCGGACACGACTGAACGATTGAACTGAACTGAGAGCTGATTCACATTGTTATATAGCAAAAAACAACAAAATATTGTAAAGCAATTATTTTCCAATAAAAAGTAAATAAAAATTAAATACATTTTAAAAAATAAATTCTTATGAAATAAGAGGAGAGATGAAGTACTACCAGTTATACAAATGATCAGCCTTTTTTTTTACTTTACAATATTGTATTGGTTTTGCCACACATCAATATAAATCTGCCATGAGTGTACACGTGTTCCCAATCCAGAACCTCTCTCCCCACCTC
>SJYC01110054.1:0-14066 GCA_006408675.1 Madoqua kirkii
AGCTTGGCGTGCTGCGGTTCACGGGGTCGCAAAGAGTCGGACACGACTGAGCAACTGAAATGAACTGTGCATGGTATATGATCATTTTAATGTGGTGTTGGATTCAGTTTGTTAGTATTTTGTTGAAGATATTTGTATCTATTTTCATCAGTGATATTGGCCTATATATATATTTCTGTGTGTGTGGTCTTTTTATCTGGTTTTTGTATCAGGGTAATTGTGGCCTCACACAACTAGGAGAGTGTTCCTTTTGCAAATTGTTGGAATAGTTTGAGAAGGATAGATGCTAACTCTTCTCTAATTGTTCGATAGAATTCACTTATGAAGCCATCTAATCCTGGACTTTTGTTTGTTGTGTGAAATGAAATATTTCCTGCCATGTCAGTGGGCAAGAAATGTCACAGCCATTAGCAATTTTGGGCCTCCAAATGTGAATGAGGGCTCCCCAAGTGGAAAACAATGCCTGCGATCCAACAGAGGCTGCCGCCCCCACCCCCATGGTGGTTTCTCAGGAATTCAGAGGAATACAAGCAGCAGCCATCCAGCACATATGCCACTCTTTTCAGTGAACAAGGCATTAAGGGTGGGAACAATCAAGAAACAATCAAGGATTTGGCCCTGGAGGTGCATATGAAAGCAATGAATTCAATGAGTCTGGAGGCTTGCATTTTTCCACACATAGAAGTGAAGTGAAGTGAAGTGAAGTCGTTCGTGTCCGACTCTTTGCAACCCCATGGACTGTAGCCCACCAGGCTTCTCCATCCGTGGAATTTTCAAGGTATGAGTAGTAGAGTGGGTTGCCAGATAAGTTTCTTAGCTTGGTGTCTGGTTTTCCTTCCTCAAGAATAATCGTTGATGCGCATACTGCCTTCCCCCTTTGTTGCAAGCTTATATATAGCCTGAATCCCTCTCCTGACTCCTTGTAACAGTTTTCTCAGGGCTACTAAGATGCTGCCTCCCTTGATCAGAGTCCTTAACATTCCCACCAAATAAAATGCCTCTATTTTCAGGCTGTGACTAATTTTTTAGTCAACAGTTGGGAATTTTTTTTAGTCAGTTGTAATTTCAGTGCTTGTGATTGACCTGTCCACATTTTCATGTTTTTCTGGCTCACTCTTGGAAAGCTGCACTTTTCTAAGCATTTACCTGTCTCTTCTAGGTTGCCCATTTTTCTTCCATATAGCTGCCCATAGTAGTCTCATGATCCTCGGGATCCCTGAGGTATCAGCTGCAACTTCCCCGTTTTCATTTCTGATGGTGTTGATTTGAATCCTCTCCTTTTTCTTCCTAATGGGTCTGGCTATAGGTTTATCAGTTCGGCTTATCTTCTCAAAGAGCCAATTTTTAGCTTCATTAGTCTTTGTCATTGTTTTCGTCGTCTCTATTTCATTTACTCTTGCTGTGTTCTTTACGATTTCTTTCTCTCTACTAACTTCAGCTTTGTTTGTTCCTTTCTCCAGTTGCTCAGAGTGTAAGGTTCAGTTCAGTTCAGTTCAGTCGCTCAGTCGTGTCCGACTCTTTGTGACCCCATGAGTCGTGTAAGGTTAGGTTGTTTATTTGCTTTTGTGGTTGTTGTTGTTTGTTTCCTGAGGTAAGGTTGTGTTGCTATAAACTTTCCTCTCAGAATTACTTTTGCTGTGTCCCACAGGTTTTGAGTCATTTTCTTTTGCTGTTATTTGTCTCTAGGTACTTTTTTTTATTTCTCTGATTTCTTCATTGATCCTTTGGTTGTCTAGTAACATCGTTTAACCTCCAAACGTTCATGTGTTTTTACAGTTTTTCCCTCCCTATAATTGATTTCTCACAGTGACATGGTTCAGAAAAGACGCTTGATATAATTTCAATATTCTTAAATTTGCTGAGTCATAACTCATGGCCCAAGGTGTGATCTAGCCTGGAGAATGTTCCATGTACACTTCAGAAGAAAGTAAATTTCTGCTGCCTTTGAATGGACTATCCTGTAGATATGAAATCAATGTGACCTAATAAGTTATTTAAGGCTTGTGTTTCCTTATTAATTTTTGGTCTAGATGACCTATCCATTAGTGTGAGTAGGGTGTTATAATATCCCAATTGTATTGTGTTACTGTTGATTTCCCATTTGACAGCAGTTAGTATTTGCCTTATTTGTTGAGGTGCCTCTATGTTGGGTCCATATATATTTCCAATTGTTATATTTTCTTCCTGGATTGATACTTTGATACTGTGTAGTATCCTTTCTTGTCTCTTATAATCATCTTTATTTTAAAGTCTATTTTTTTCTAATATGAATATTACTATTCAAACTTTCTTTGATTTCCTTTTGCATGGACTCTCATCTGCAATCTCATTTTTCCTCTGAGTCCCCTCCCTGGCGTTGGTCTTGACCACATCACCTTTTTTTCCCTTTCCAACTCAATTATATGTGTATCTTATGTGTGTATCTTTCTCATAGGCTTGATTACATAGGAATTCTTCTGTCAGTTTCCAGTTAGGTTTTTAGTGAGAATTGTTCCATATGTGCATATATTTCTGGTA
The DNA here is from genome assembly GCA_006408675.1 of Madoqua kirkii. Lineage (NCBI taxonomy): Eukaryota > Metazoa > Chordata > Mammalia > Artiodactyla > Bovidae > Madoqua > Madoqua kirkii. Next base: position 2,518 of record SJYC01110054.1, read on the forward strand.
TGTTCAGGGTAGCAGGTGAGTATCACATGATTTAACTCTATCTCTTGATCTTCTCCCTTGCCACCAATAAGAAAGTGACAAAAATATAATCTAAGGAAGTTTTAGCATGACTTATTTGACAGTTTCCCCTATATAACTTAACATGTGAAATAAGGCTGATTCATGTAATATCTTTCTTTACATAAAGAGCAAAAATTGTCTGAGATGTTTCAGGGACCTCTGAAAAGTTCCCAAATAAACCTGAGGTCAAAAGGACTTCATATATAATTTGATTTGGGATAGTTTGTCAAAATAAATAAATAAATAAAAAGGTTTGGATATATGATTGACTACAGTGACAGATCATATGAAACAAAACTTAACCACCTATTTGGCCAAAGTGACAATAAAAAATTTTCAAAGGAAAATACAAAAGGCTACATAGTTGTGAGCAAAACTTAGCTCTCTTAATATTAGGAAGACTTAGTTTTCTGGAACTGTCAAAGACCCGATAAAGGCAAAATTATTTTGATGAAACACAACACCTTTGCTCTCTAAGTGGATTACTTAAAAGGGGGAAAAAATCTTTCAGGATCTTTCCAGAGCAGTCCAAATGTCCATAAAACTTTTGTCTTTTAATATATGAAAGTAAAAAGAAATAAAGTTTCATTTTAACCTAAGTACACTATTAATATTAAAGCTTAATTTCATAAGCTTTTTAGTAAAGTCACTTAATTTTAGCCAGCTTGACTACTCATAGTGAGTTTCTTACCCCCTGTTCTGCATGCTATGATCTCTCCTCTGTTTCATCCTGAGACAAATACTTGCAAGGGGAGGAGGGGCTTTTTTTTGTTTTTATTTTTAGCAAAAGCACATCCTCATATCTCATAACTTTTCTTAGCCAAGGACCCATCCTTTTTTCCTTGCAGAGTTGTTTCTCCTGTTATTTCCAGTAGTTCTAAGCAAACACATTAGTTAGAATTCTGAACTTTCAGAAAACTTAATTTCTAATAAAAACTAAGAAGTAGGCATATGAACTGTCTGTCATACCAGAACTAATTAGATTAACAAATTTACAAATATATTTTATAATATATAGAAATGTGCCCTTCAACTACATCATTCTCAATCTCCATTTTTTTTCCTTCTAGATATATAGTTCTATTTTAACTTATGAGAGGTGGCCTAAAACAATTTCTACTAGGTTCTGAATATCAGCTGTGATCGTGAGTTTAGTCAGATCAGTTGCCTCTCATCTTATTTTCTGCTTTTAAAATATATTTAGTCACTAATCTGAGGAAGTTGTCCATTTACAGAAACTTGAGGATCCTGGTTTTAAGAAATTCTTTAACTACAGCCTATAGTTTGGCCTTTGACCAAGGAGTTAAAGATGCCTGAAAAGGATCATCTGTAGCCTCAGGTGGTCTTATCATAAAAGTTAACAGTAAAGAAAAAAAAATGTTGACTGCTATTTCAGTATTACAAGGATCAAGCTATCCACCGTTGGTGCACCTGAGGAAAACTCAGGATGGAAAGGGGGAACCTGCTGTGCCCTGGATCGTCTATAATCGGTGGCAATGCTAAGCTTTACTTGGCGGTGAATAAACTAACTTTGAGGAGTAGGTTTTCCTTGGATTTAACTTCAAGAAAAGATCCCTGGGTTACCCTGGAATTTACAAGGATTAAAAGGTAAACTAAAATTTACAAGGATTAAAGTTACAGGGATTTTTGCTCAGTTGAGAGACACTGGGGTAGTTCGGATTCAGTGATTAAATAGGAGGCTGAGATGATGTCTTTCCTATATTCAGTTACTTTAATAGAATTTGTTGGAAAAATTTATAAATACCAAATGAGAGCTCCCAGCTTCAAAAAAATGAAACAAATCTTCCAACTGGTGACAGCTTTCTCAGGCAGCCAAGAAACTTGTGGGAGTGTTGGAGGCAAGTCCACACACTGATTAGTGGTCCCACAGAGAAACTCATTCATTAATTTAAGATTTGCTTGCGCAGATAATAGCTTACAGTGAATGGCACCACCAGATTTGTGGTCTCCGGAGGAGAAGATTTAACTCTAGAACCAAAGATAGTCTCAGTCACTCAGAGCTTTGTGTGCAAAGTTTTATTTAAAGTGATAGGACAGAGAAAGCTTCTGACATAGACACCATAAGGGAGGAGAAAGAGGACCTGCCTCACTCGTTTAAGCAGGACCTTATATACTTCTCAACTTGCTGCTGAGAACTGATAAGAACAACACCTCAAGGTTGTAAGAGTTCCACCAGAGCCTTTCCCAAGGCATACATCCTGAGATAACTTTGGCACAAGATTGGCCAGGGAGAATGGCTTCTGGGCAATGTCTCTGGGCAAGATATACTGTTGCTGTGTAATCAGGGGTACAAGTCTTGAGAAACAGGTTCCCAGGCAAAATCTGTTACAATTATAATTATTAACATAGAGCCTAAGACAAGCATTTCCATGAGGAAGACCTTGTGCTCTGCGGTCATTAGTTCCGGACCTAAAGAAAGGCCAGTTCTCAGGCAAGATACAGTATTGAACAAGGATTAAGGAAAGCGTGAGAGAGAATGTTCATCTCCACCTTAAAGGGACTGCCTGCCTAAGATTTAACTCTTTCACAGGGACCCGCAGAAAAAGCTGGACACCCAGTGCTCTCAGCATTCACAGTGGTTTTAGACTGCAGGAGGGAGACTCTGAGAAATGTGAAAGGGTCGAACAACTCCAGGGTGACGCCAAGAGGAGCTATGCTCACAAACGGCACCTTGGCCTGTCACTCAGCTATCAGTATGATGCTATCCTGACTAGCCAATTTCAAAATGGGAAACAAACCTTTCAAATTAAAAGGAAGCGGGATGACAGGTTGCCAGCCTTCAGCTTACACCTCAACCCAGGGCTTATACAGGTTCATATACTTGCAAGTACTCAGTTAATTGAGAACTTACCCAAGATGGAGCTCTGTTGATACTCCAAAACACATTTTGAATTTTGTGTATGCAGTTAGAGAAAGCTCTCTTGATAAGATATCGTCTCAGAATTCTGACCTTAAAGGCACAAAAGCCCTTTGGGAGGAACTTGAGTTCATCTCCCTGTGCCTTTGAGATGTGTATGTTCTACTTGAACTGCCGGGCGTCCTGTGTCTATTTTGAGAGCTTGGTCTCTGCAATCCAGAATGTACGCATAATACGGGGTACAGCTTCCAGCCAGTCAGACAAACTGGGTTTCCAAGTAGTCTCTTGGCTGTGTCAGCTCTCAGGCAAATTTGTCCTACGGGGTCCTGTTCTATAAAGGCCTGTGTCATCTCAACCCTCATTGCATCTGCTAAGCAATGAAGGCCTTTACATTCTTAAGCTGCTTTCTAGAGCTTGTGAAGGCAATATACTTTGCACTCCCTTGTGGGGACATCTCTTGCCTCTTATTGGTTTGAATTGCTATTGAGATACTATTTGTCAGTGGTAGATGATGGATCCTTAGATGGAGTAAATTTCTAAATTGGTACATTTTTAGAGTGCTCTCATTGTAAACACGCCAGAAAGGCAGGGGGGATGAGTCCTAGAGGGTCTGAGGTGCAGGCTGAGGGTCAGTTCCCAGAGGGCAGACACAGGATCTGTGGAAGGTTAGGAGCTAGAGGATGCTGGGTCCCTGCTGCTGCGGGGAGGCACCTGGCCCGAGGCGCAGCTCCAGGCAGTGTGCTCATCAAGACAAGTTTGAACTCCCCAAGACATTGCACTTAGCAAAGAGGACAGAGAATGCTAAGGCCACAAACAACGCATGAGCGTGGCGCTCGTGTGTCCACTCCATCAGCTCCCACGCAGCGCAAAGCAGGGCTGGGCTGTTTGTTCTTTGTCTAGAACACCCAGCACAAGTCACGCTTCACACTCTCACAAGCCGCTATGCCCAGTCGAGAGGAGCTCACAGGCCGCAGGCCCACAGGCGGGAACAAGCTGACTTTGCTGCGGGGGAGGTATCGCAGCCTGTGTTCTTCTCACCAGGTTGGATTCAATATGGAGTTCCTGGTGATCTCACTGGAGCGGCCAAGACACATGCGGAACCATCCCTTTTGCTTGACAATTTGCTTCCAGGAAACAAGGTCATGAATCACAGAACATCAAGTAGCCTATTCAAGCTGGGCGTGACAGAGCCTGTTCCAGGAAGACTTGCTCTTGCGCTGTAGTCTGTCCCTGCAGGGAATGCACCTCATGGTGAAGAACAGTGAGCCCCCGAGGCCGGCATAGACGCTGCCCTGACTCCTAGCCTCCCGAGGGGGGCCTTGCAGTCTCCAGATCTGTGAGATAAGGCATGTCTGCTGTTTATGTCCTTTCTCTAGTGTCCCATTATGGCAGATTAAACACCAATCACAGCACCTCATGGTGAAGAACAGTGAGCCCCTGAGGCATAGATGCTGCCCTGACTCCTAGCCTCCCGAGGGGGGCCTTGCAGTCTCCAGATCTGTGAGATAAGGCATGTCTGCTGTTTATGTCCTTTCTCTGGTGTCCCATTATGGCAGATTAAACACCAATCACGAAGGATTTAACAACAGGAGGCACATTAACAGCCTGCAGACTACTCAGAAGGAGGACAGGGTTGGTCTACACTGAGTGAAAAAGAGATGCCAACTCTGCCATGACAGGTGGAGGAGGGAGGATTAAAGATGCAGGGATGTAGGGATGGGCTGGATGGTGGTGGTTGGTGAGGTCAGAGGCCCAGAGGACCTTCCACAAATTGAGCAGTAGCATCACCAACAAGCTCAGACACAGGGCTGGGCTGTAGACCGGGGCTGACGGTGGACACAAGATTACAGAAGTGTCTCCACGGTGGCACTTGGGGTGATACAATGACAGAATCAGACACAAGGTGTCTGAACGCAGTTGTCAGAAGGAAAGTCAATGAAATTCCTGTGACATTTCAAGAAAAAAGGGGCAGCAAGCCCACTCTGGGCTGTGGAGAGGGTTACAAGGAACCAGGACTCTCAGGGGCAAAGAGGATGAACGGATGACATGCGTGACCCTCACTGTGGCCTCTGAGGAATCAAGGGTGCACGGGTCAGGAGGTAAAGGGTGCCAGCCAGCGGCATGGACTTTAGTAAGGAGGTGTGGCAGTGGGTACACAACCGTGAGGACTACTGGTCCGATTGTGAACTGCCAGACTGAGAAAGGTGTGGGGCAACCAGCTGGAGGTTCTGTTGAGCAGGAGCTTGGAGATGGTGCCCGTGACACCGGGCACCGCCCTCTAGGAGGCATGTACACCCTCAACCAACGACCGCAGCCAGGTGTTCCCAGGAGTAGAACATGTGGACAGGAAACAGGTGGGGCCCCTTTGTCATCACTCGCAGGCACCTACTTGGGAACTGGAGTCTCATATACTCGACTCTGACACTGCCAGTTCAAAGGTCTGGGCATTCACAGCAGGGGTGCTTCCACCATGGAGAAGTCCCTGCTGGCCTCGTCACTGTGGATCACTCCTGCCAAAAGGCCAGCGGACAAGAGTCAGCAATGTAGCGGGGAAAACTGACCCAGACCACATGAGGAGGTAGGTCAGGTCGGCTGAGCACAAGGAGGCCGAGAAGATTGGTTTGGAGTTCTCATGGGCGTCTCTGGTCTTCTACTTCTCATCCCGCCAGGGAAGACCGAGAGTATTGGAGTGGGTAGCCTATTCCTTCTCTAACGGATCTTCCCAACCCAGGAACTGAACTAGACTCTCCTGCATTTCAAGTGGATTCTTTACCAGCTGAGCTACCAGGGAAGCCCTTATAGTTCCAGGAGCCACGATCAAGTCTTTGCTTAACCTGAGTTACTCTTTGAGTACAGTGTCCGGCAGGGGTCTGACCTCATTCTACACCTGAGGATGTTCCGTTTTCACCAGACCGTTTCTGGTAGAAGATGTCCTTTCGAGTGGGTCACTCCTGCCAAAAGGCCAGCGGACAAGAGTCAGCGGTGTAGCGGGGAAAACTGACCCAGACCACGTGAGGAGGTAGGTCAGATCGGCTGAGCACAAGGAGGCCGAGAAGATTGGTTTGGAGTTCTCATGAGTGTCTCTGGTCTTCTACTTCTCATCTGGATGCTGAATGGACAGGTAGGGGCTGTGGCTCTAAAGGCATGCTGACCAAAGGTCAGGTCCTCAGGAAAGAGGCTCTGGGTACCACCAGGTCAGCCTCATACCAGTGCAGGTGCACACTGGAGGTGAAAGGAGATGGATGGTAGGTAGGGACGTGAGTATCTTCCCTGTCTCTTATACACATCTAATTCACTTATGAAGCCATCTAATCCTGGACTTTTGTTTGTTGTGTGAAATGAAATATTTCCTGCCATGTCAGTGGGCAAGAAATGTCACAGCCATTAGCAATTTTGGGCCTCCAAATGTGAATGAGGGCTCCCCAAGTGGAAAACAATGCCTGCGATCCAACAGAGGCTGCCGCCCCCACCCCCATGGTGGTTTCTCAGGAATTCAGAGGAATACAAGCAGCAGCCATCCAGCACATATGCCACTCTTTTCAGTGAACAAGGCATTAAGGGTGGGAACAATCAAGAAACAATCAAGGATTTGGCCCTGGAGGTGCATATGAAAGCAATGAATTCAATGAGTCTGGAGGCTTGCATTTTTCCACACATAGAAGTGAAGTGAAGTGAAGTGAAGTCGTTCGTGTCCGACTCTTTGCAACCCCATGGACTGACTCCTAGGGCTGCTGCCCATCTTCCGCAGGGCCTGGTTAGGGCTCCCTGCAGCCGGGCACGCCGAGAACCACACATGAGCACACCAGGGACCAAGGCAAACTGTGTCTTCCCACTTCTGACAACCTCCAGTCACACAGGCCATCTTTTCTCCATTCTGTTGGTTCCTAGACAGTACCAAGTTCACCAGCTACAAAGGGAGACGATGCAGCTCCTGTACTCAATAGGAGGAAGTCAAGATCAAGTCAGGTCAGGTGCATACCAGGGACGGGATGGGAGAGAGAGGATGGAGACCTGCTTGGAGACCATGCTCTCTAGTAGCATTTGCTGGGGGAGTGGACAAGGTGGCCAGAAGGGAGAGTGAGTGACAGGTCTGGCAGCAATAGAAAGAGTCACTCAGGCATTTGGAGGTCAGAGAGAGGAGCCCATTCCCAGAACCCTGCTCCCGAGTCAGTGTTAGAGACCCCAGGCAGCACTCTGACCCCTGTGGGCTGCACTGGGTGCCAGGCATCCTCCAGGAAGGAGACACCGCTGTTGTCATCTCCTGTGCCTTCCCTCTCAGGTTCCCAGGACATCTATGGGCGTCCCGCTTTACAGATGGACTGCTGAGATGCAGACAGCTTAGGCATCTTGCCACGGTCACTATCCCTGATCCAGACTAATTCTGAAAATTTCAGGTCTTCTGCTCCCACACTAGCTGTGCAAACTCGGGTTGTCGGGTCCTATTTGTGAAAGCCAACTTTCCTCCTTAAAAGAGCAATTACAATTCCTATTGCAAGGCTCAGACTGGGGGTGTCCTGTGAAGGAGAGTGTATCAGGGCAGGCTTCCTGGGGGTGGCAGACCTCACACTGAGAGTTCTGAATGCAGGGCAGTGTAAAGGAGTCAGTCCAGTGGGTTGGGGAAAGGGATGGGCAGGATGCCCAGTGGGAAATACTGGGAGAGGCTTAAGGGAAAGTCATGAGGACTGGGGTGAGGAGAGCCAGGCCCGGCCAGAGGGAAGCTGGCAGTTTCCCCAGGGGAGGCGGCATTTGGGGTTTGTCTAAAGGTGGATGGTCAGGAAGCCACAGGTGGGAGCAGGGCGCTGCCAAGCAATGAGCAAGTGTGCCCCCTGCCTGCACTGCTCAGGTGACAGCGTCTGAGTGGGCGTCACTCCTGATTTCCTTCCCACTGCATCCACCACAGGGTGTGGCCCAGTGAGCTGGCAGGAGGCCGGGCCCTGCAGCCAGGCAGACGTCCTCCAGCCCCTGAGCCGGCCGAGGACATGGAGCCGCGGGGCTGGCTGCCTCTGCTCCTGCAGTTGGGCCTGATGTGGCCCCTGGGGACTCTTACTGGGCCCCGACTGAGGGTATTCGTGGTTCCCCACAGCCACATGGACGTGGGCTGGCTGCACACCGTACAGGTAGGTGCCCCGAGCGACGCCTGCACACCTCTTGAAGCTGCGGCCCTTTTTCCATCTGGACTCCAGAGTGCGTTTGTGTCCTGGGTCTCTGCCGTCAGAGAACTTGGCCTTGGGCCCACCTGTACTTGGCTATGGACTGGATGTTGGCTTCCCTGGTGGCTCAGAGAGTAAAGAATCTGCCTACAATGCAGGAGACCCAGCTCTGATCCCTGGGTCAGGAAGATCCCCTGGAGAAGGAAATGGTAACCCACATCAGTATTCTTCCCTGGAGAATCCCAAGGACAGAGGAGTGTGCTGGGCTATAGTCCACGGGGTCACAAGGATTCAGACCCGACACAGCAACTAAAGTAGACTGGCTGCGGGCAGGGGTGAGGATGTGTCCCAGCCGCAGCGTGTGGAAGGTGTCCTTTGAAATTCCATTGAGGGAATGAATGAACCAGGGCAGAGGAAAAGAGGGAAAGACTGATTTTTATAAATTTCTGGTGCGGGTAACTGAAATGAATACCCAGACCTGCAGAAGCTCTTTTCTGGAAGGAGGAAGGGAATAAATGAATAGGACCACTCTGTTATCGTGGATACAATACTTTCCATGACATGTTAATAACTGAGTCGCTCATTTTAAAGTGAGTTGGGCAGCAAGAGGCCCCGAGGCTGAGGGTTGAGTCTGGTCCCGGGTCACTGGGCAGCCTCTGTGGATGGTCACTCACCTGCATGTGGAATTGCTGATGTGAGGGGAGGCATGCTCATCACCCCCAGTTTGGAGAAGGGACACTGAGGCCCGGGGTGTGGTGCTGCCCAACTCGCAGACAGCGCTATCTTGCCAGCTCACCCCCTCCCAGGGCTCCTTGCATTCCTTTATCAACATCTCTGGACACCATGCTGAGCCAGCCTGACCCAGATGGGAGCATACTCAGCTCCATCCTGGGTGTTCCCAGCCTCTGGAGAGGAGATTGATCCAGAGATGACTCACGGGATAAGCTTCTCTCAGCCTCAGCCCTTGACACATGCTTCCCCATCATTTCATCCAAGAAGGCCCATCAGGGTCCCTGGACCTCATTCCTGGGGCCCTGTTGTCCATTGGTCTGTGCTCTAAGGCAGGAGTGGTTAGCACATCCCACTGGGACGCTGTCCCAGGCCTTAGCTGGGCTGGCACATCCCTCTGTCACATAGAGTGTCTACTCCTCATGACTCTCCCCAGGGCCAGGCTCCCATCAAAGGTTGTCCACCTGGATTCTTCTCTCAGTGTAGGGCTCACCATGTGTCCATCACAGAGTAGACAATGGACTCCCTTGTTTGAGGATCACGGGGAGCCGATTGCAGGACCTGGACAGGCTTGTGGGGAGTGCCAGTGGCCCCCAGACACCTTGTCTCCCGGGACGTTCCTCCTCGGTCCCTGGTCGACACTCTCTGGCTTCCCCCACGGGTCTGGAGTGACAGTGTCTCCCCATCCCCACCCCAGGAGAGCATGCAGGCTTATGTCACCAATGTCTACAACTCTGTGGTGGAGGAGCTGACCCTTGAGAAGAAGCGCAGGTTCATCGCCGTGGAGCAGGAGTATTTCTGGCTGTGGTGGGATGGCGTCACCTCAGACGCAAAGAAAGGCCAGGTAATGCTGCCCTCAGGGGGTCCTCACCAGGCAGCTGAGAGCAGATGCCCTGGGGGATGGCCCTTCAGGAAGCTCCTTGGTTGTGCTCCACGAGGCCAGGGTGGGGCTGCATAAACCAGGAGGCCCCTACTGGCTTAGCTGTTTCCAGGGTCCATTTAGTACAGGTTTGTGGTCAGCCCCAGACCCGGGGGACAGGCTTGTGTCTGATCCTGCCTTTCTGGTTTCTCCTGAATAACTGAAGCTCTGGCAGACCAGCTGGGCACTCAGCTGGTGTGAATGCGTCACCTCTGACACTGCGCGCTCTGGGGTGACTCTGTGTCCACATCTTCTGACTTCATTTGTGGCTCTGTGTGTCCCCATGGGCACCAGAGCCCAGGACCAGCCAGGGGTGCAGGAATCCCTGTGAATTTGCCTCCGGGGCTGATTAACTCTATATCACAAGGGGTCAGAGGCCCTGGTCCTTGAGGGGCAGCCCATGTGGTCACAGGTGGGGCTCGCTCTGTAGCTGCTGGTCCCACATCTGGAAGCAGGAGTGACCTCCTTCCTCAGAGAGGCTGTGCCCAGACTGTGCCCAAGATGTAAGCACCTAGGGTGCCTGGGGCTTGGTCCCCTCCTGGCAACCCCTGCCCTCAGAGCAGTTGCTGATGGTGAAACTCAGAGGCTCAGCCACCTGCTCAAGGCAGAGAGCTCAGACGGTGAAGCTGGGTGTCCACCAGGGCCCCAGAGGGGATGTGACCCTGCAGCCCGTGGAGCCGGGAGGACGAGCCTCCCATTGATGGGCTCTGCCGTGGGCCAGGTGTGGGCTCAGGTTTGTACAGGTTACTCTACTGACTCCTGCCCACAGCCTGCGTGGTGTGGACCCTTATCCTACTGCACAGAGCTAGTCCAGGTTCAGAGAGGGCAGGCATCTGGCTCAAGATCACACAGCTTATACCTGACAGGTGGGTTCTGGGTCAGTATTGGAATCAAAGCATAGTTCTCTGGTGTGCCCTGGACAGTTCTTCCTTCTTTACATGGACACCCCCAGACGCAACCGCTTAATCCTACTCTCAGAGTTAGGTGTGCTGGCCAAGACCTAGACAGGAAATTCAATAAGTCCCTGAAAGTGAAAGTGAAAGTGAAGTCACTCAGTCGTGTCCGACTCTTTGCAACCCCATGGACTGTAGCCTCTGACTCTTTGTGACGCCATGGACTGTAGCCTACCAGGCTCCTCTGTCCACAGGATTTTCCAGGCAATAATACTGGAGTGGATTGCCATTTCCTTCTCCAGGGGATCTTCCCAACCTAGGGGTTGAACCCAGTCTCCTGCATTGTAGACAGACACTTTACCATCTGAGCCACCAGGGAAGTCCCTGGAAACTGGCAATTTTCCGTGGGTTGTGTGGGCTGAATTCAGGTCCTGGATGGGGCCCAGCATGAAGCAGGTGCACATTTGAAACAGTCATTCCACATTTCTCAAATGAATGGTCTGCAAAGACAGTCCTTTCAGATCAGGTCCACGCCACAGTCTGCCAGGAGCATGGTGTGCTCAGTGTCACGGTCTCTGACTGTATTTATGCTTCCATTCTTCCCTTCTTTCATGGATATATTTTATTTTTGTACCAGAGGTCTGTGGGTTGTTAGCTCCCTAGTTAAAGTAGAAAGGAAAGTAACTCAGTCGTGTCCAACTCCTTGCAATCCCATGGACTGTATCCTGCCAGTCTTCTGTGTACATGGAATTCTCCAGATAAGAGTACTGAGGTGGATAGCCATTCCCTTCTCCAGGGGATCCTCCCAACACTGGGATCAAACCTGAGCCTCCCGCATCGTAGGCAGATTCCCCACCTTCTGAGACACCAGGGAAGCCCAAGAAGAGATCAGAGTCACATCCTCAGCACAGAAAGTGCAT
>SJYC01110055.1:0-35311 GCA_006408675.1 Madoqua kirkii
AGCACTTTCACAGCATCATCTTTCAGGATTTGAAACAGCTCCACTGGAATTCCATCACCTCCACTAGCTTTGTTCGTAGTGATGCTTTCTAAGGCCCACTTGATTTCACATTCCAAGATGTCTGGCTCCAGATTAGTGATCACGTCATCATGATTATCTCGGTCGTGAAGATCTTTTTTGTACAGTTCTTTTGTGTATTCTTGCCACCTCTTCTTAATATCTTCTGCTTCTGTTAGGTCCATACCATTTCTGTCCTTTATTGAGCCCATCTTCGCATGAACTGTTCCCTTGGTATCTCTAATTTTCTTGAAGAGATCTCTAGTCTTTCCCATTCTGTTCTTTTCCTCCATTTCTTTGCATTGATCGCTGAAGAAGGCTTTCTTATCTCTTCTTGCTATTCTTTGGAACTCTGCTTTCAGATGCTTATATCTTTCCTTTTCTCCTTTGCTTTTTGCCTCTCTTCTTTTCACAGCTATTTGTAAGGCCTCCTCAGACAGCCATTTTGCTTTTTTTGTATTTCTTTTCCATGGGGATGGTCTTGATCCCTGTCTCCTGTACAATGTCAGGAACCTCATTCCATAGTTCATCAGGCACTCTATCAGATCTAGGCCCTAAAATCTATTTCTCACTTCCGCTGTATAATCATTCCGTGGCTACTAGAGATAAAGCCTGAGAATTTAGTCGTCAAAGAAGAATAGCATTAACGTTCATTGAATGCCTACTAAGCTCCAGGCACCTACACTGGGTACTTAATACCCAGAACTGGACCTCCCGCCTTGTTAACAGTCCTGGGCAACAGGTGTGAAAGTCTCTGCTACTGTAGGTGAGAGGACACAGGTCTGGGGTGGCGGGAGCTAGGGGGAGGCCGCTTCTCCATGGTGCAGCTGCCGAGCTGAGAGCTCTGACTCATCCGGGCTCCTGGCCCCAGCCCGAGGCCTGGGGAGAAGTAAAGTTCAACCCCCCTATCAGCACGGCTCTATACGAGGGCCACTGCATCACGGCTACAGCTTCGATCAATGAGGCACTTCCAAGTAAGGCTACAGAAACCAAGTTCACTTCACAGCACAGGTCACACTGTATTCACAGAAACCACAGCCAGAGCTGGCGGCTGAGGAGTGTTATGCAAAAGTGAACGTTTGGTTTTAAAACCATACCTCTTTAATGGTTTTTTTCACACTTTTGATGTAATGATGTTTAATATTACACTTAAAAAAAAAATAAAGTTTAAAATTTGACAAAATTTTTAAAACTTTTTGGGGGGGGGAATTTATAAGCACATGACATGTGTGTCCAAACCACACAAGCTTAGTCTTGCAGGACACCTGCCTCAAGTTTCGTGAGCTCAGCACCGCACAGCAAGGCTCCAGGCTGTTCTGGGTATTCAGAGAGGGTGGCTAAGGCCCTTCTCGGACCGTGGACTTGGCTCCGGAACAGCTCCTGGTGTGTCAACTGGCTTTGTACCCGTGGGCACGTGAGGCCTGGTGCTTCCTTGCTTCTTAGGTTCTTATTCAGTCAATAAGAGCCTGTTAAAAATCTAACATGGTGTACTTAAAAACAGTTTAGATGGTAAGCTTTGTAATGTGTATCTTACCAGAGCTTTATTTCGAACTTCCCAGTTTCTGCATCTAGAGTTTTCATATCTGAAAAATCTATACTTTATATAAAGTGACCATTTTCCACATTTGTGGGATTGAAAACAAGACTGTCCAGGGCCCAGGCCCTTTGCAGGAACGGGAGAGATGGGGGATAGGGGCCTGCGACCCAGGGTCCACACGGCTCCACATTTTCTATTAAAAGGACGAGTCTCACGTCTGTTCTACACAACGCTCCATTCTCCCTTCAGCAGGTTAACGGTTAAAGGGAAATCTCGCCTGCTTTGTAGTTTTTCCCTTACCCTAAACGTGGCTTTTCCACCATGACCTCACCGTTCTTCAAAGAGATAATGTTAACCAACAGCATCTTTCGGGGCTCACAGTCACGCCCGATGTCAAGAGCTAGGGACACCCAGCGACTTAGCCTGGAAAGAGTACACGGTTACGGCCCTGTGCCTGCCCTCCTCACGGCCGTGCAGCCCGCGTCCCAACGCCTGCTGTATCCCCGCCCCAGACCAAATCACCGCGCGGCTGCCCGTGTCCCTGCCCGAGCCTGGCTTACCGCGCGGCTGCCCGTATCCCTGCCCCAGCCTGGCTCACCGCGCGGCTGCCCGTGTCCCTGCCCGAGCCTGGCTCACCGCGCGGCTGCCCGTATCCCTGACCCAGCCTGGATCACTGCGCGGCTGACCAGGCGGTCTTCGCCATCCAGCGCTCCCGGAGGCTTCGAGAAGCTGAGACGTCCCGTGTACTGTCTCGGCAGGGGAGACCTCACCGGTGCCCCTGCAGGTCCAGAAGGCCCGCGGGAGGCTGAGGCGGGACCCGAGACAGTCAAGCGCTCCAGGACCCCAGGGCCGTGCTGCAGAGCTCCTGCGTCACTCCAGAGCTGGCTGCTGCGCGTCACTCAGGACGCAGGGGCCACTCTGGACTGCGGTCCCACACCGACCTAGTAACCTTCACCTCTGACTTACACAGGAGAGGAAGCGACTCCTGCGGGGCGAGGGGCCTCCGCCCGGGATCACGGGAGTCCGTGCTGACTTGCGGGCGGGTGTCAGTGCCGAGACACTGACCCTTCCTGCTTCTTGGCGGTGATATGCTGGTGACCGTGATGGGCGGTGAGACAGACCACTGCGGTCACAGGACCATGTGCTTCCAGGGACGGCTGAGCACCAAGGCCTCGGCCTGGTGCAAAGCCAAGCGGAGACACTGGCTCTGTTGTCTCCGCTCTGTCCCCACAGAGCTCTAAAGGTGCTGCTGTCCCTCCTGCAACCCTCGAACACGTGTCACCCGAGGAAACCCTGTGCCGGAGGGTGTGAATGCGGAGGCCCAGGAGCAGAGAGACCCGGTAGTGTAATAACAGGCTTCAGCAGCAGATGGCAACAGAGGACTTTGCCAGCGCTCGGGGCAGCCTTTCAGAAAGGCTGGGAGGCAACTTTTACGGCTATTGTTTAAGTGATTTATGTGTTTGCATTCTGCTCAACCTTATATATGCACTGCTGAATAAAACATTCACAGCGTATTTTCCACCGGCAGCTGAGCTCCAATTCCAAGCTTCTGAATCCTAATTCCCAAGCCCCTGACAGCAGATTGCTTTCTCCAGGAGAACCATTCCAGTCCCACAAGAAGAAACGGCTTGGGCCGGGCCGGGGTGGGGGGAGAGGTCTGATGTGACAGCCTCACTGGAGTGGCTGACCATGTGTGCTGGGGGTCCCCGGTCCAGGGGCCCTGCCCTCCACTGTGTCCCCCGCCTCCCCAATCCCTTGCTGCCCGCTCAGCTGCATGAACCGATGTGTGGGGAGGAGAGGGGGACCTTGGCCCGCCTCGGGCAAGGAGGGCAGAGCGGCTTATGTGTAAGAAATGTGTCAGGTTTACAAGAAGGAAGAAATGCTCACACAGGAAATCCGATTTCCCCTCTGTCCTTCCCAGAGACCCCCTGCCCCAGCCCAGCCTGGCGGGGAGGCCCAGGGGCGGGGGAGGCCCTGGTGAGGTGGGTGGCGGGCAGTGCCACCTGCCTGGTCAAGCGCCAGGAGGGGGGCTGTCCTAGGCTGTGGTGGTCGCCAGCCCAGCGCGGCAGCTGCCCTGGGAGGCAGGCCCTTCCCGCCCAGCCTCAAGCCGCACCCCTCACCCGCCTTTGTCTCTATTTGAAGAGGAAAGGACATCCACTCGTGATAAGTGGAGACAAGATGATTCTTTTTCCAGGAGAGGAGAAGGAAGCTTGTAGAGGTTAGGAGGGGAGCTCAGCCTCCCGCGGTCAGCACGCGCTTGCCCAGGACCCAGTCTGTCCTGGGCTCAGTGCTGTGACGGCGAGGGCTCGGGCAGGGCTCGTCCGCCACAGCCGGGCCCTCCTGCCCCGAGGAACAGGCTCAGGAGAGCGGTACGACCCTCGTCACCGTGGGGCGGGGGGCACAGGCGAGGTGGCTGCCAAGGAGAAACGCACCAACAGGCCTCCCTTTACCCCTCTTTCTTGGTGCACGCAGGTGGGAAACAGCATCAGAGTCCGGTGTCGGCACCAGACCGGCGCGCGGCCGCGGCTTCGCGAAGCTGCCGAGTCCCTCCTGGGCCCCCAGAGCTGCGTGCTGGCTCCTTAAATGCCCTCCGACTTTACCGGCTCCTCCCATTCCTGCTGCCACCACCCCCTGTCCAGCGCGGAACAGGCCTCCGACCCGGACTGCCGAGGCCCCGTCAATGCTAGCACACAACCCCCAAGGCAGACGGCGCCGCGTGTGACCCGTCACGGGATGGCACGCGTTCTCCTGCGCCTGCGCGGCCCCGGCTGCCCCGCCCCGCCCGCCTCCTGCAGAGGGCGCCCCCTGTCTGCCCGCCCGCCTCCTGCAGAGGGCGCCCCCTGTCTGCCCTGCGCGACCGCGCGGAGCGCTGAGGGCTCTTCTCAAGCCCATCCCTGCGGGGACTCGGCCTTGCTGGGAACCAAGAGCAGGCCTGCGTGTTTTCTTGGAGCTCACTCAGGTCCTCCCCTGAGACAGGCACCGCCACCCTCATTCACCCGTGAGGAAAAAGCAGAGCTGTGAGATGCCGTGATTATCCGAGGCCGCCGAGCCGGTAAAAACGGCAAGGAGGAGGAAGGGATCGCCTAGCATGACCGATGGGTAGCACCTGGAGCACGCGATAAGCGCAGGGTCCTGGGCGCAGGTACATAACCCCTTGGGCTGAAAGAACAGGAAGACTAACTGGTTACGGAAAGAGAAAGTGTCACATTCGCTGACAGGGGCTTTCCTCGTGGCCCAGGGGTAAGGAATCTGCCTGCAACGCAGGAGACATGGGTTCGATCCTGGATTGGGAAGATCCCCTGGCGGAGGGCATGGCTGCCCACTCCAGTATTCCTGCCTGAAGAATCCCATGGACAGAGGAGCCTGGGGGGCTCCAGTCCATGGGGTCGCACACAGTCGGACACCACTGAACGGTTGTAAACAAGAAACTTCACCCAGTGAGGAGACAGATACACGTGAACTCATGCACACACACAATCTTTACAGGAAACAAGAAATCAACTTTCCCAACAATAATTATTGAAAATGACAGCCTCTTACTTAAAATCATTTTCCATTTATATGGAAGATATGTAATAAATGCTAATTAAATCCGTAAGTGTAAAGATGACCTCATTTATATTGTATTTCCAACTTTAAAATATGAGTTTTGGATTTTTCTTCCTGGAGCTTAATTTTCAAATCATTTTTTTAACATGCTTATTTGGTGAAATAAAACTGTGCTTTAAACTTGAAACTTTGTATTAACTGTTACACTTTTAAGGGTGGCAGGATGACACAGTATTTCAGATAAGCCATTTGTTCAGTTGCTAAGTCATGTGCTACATTATTTCAACTCCTATAGTCTGCAGCCCTCCAGGCTCCTCCGTCTATGGAATTTTCCAGGCAAGAGTACTGGAGTGGGCTGCCATTTCTTCTCCAGGGGATCTTTCTGACCCAGATAAACCGTTGGGTGAGTAGTGGTTTGCCAGTTTAGCTTTCTGTTAGATGTACAGTCCTGAGTGCTTCGTAACAGCTCAGTGAAACTTCATTAATGTGTACAGTATCTGAGAAACAGGTGCTAATGTGCTGATATGAAGCAATATTATGGGCATGTATGAATCAAGGATAATAAAGTGAGGACCTGAAAGAAACCACACTCACAAGGACACACTGGACCACACGCTTTCCTACGAGAGGCCCTGCAGTCCAAGCCCCGGACAAGGAGTCGCTGGCCGCCCAGCTCATTAGTTCTCCCAGGTCCTGGGGATGCAGACACCAGGGCTGGTGTGGGGTTACTGCAGACGTGGAGACGGAGGCGAGGAGGGACGGCAAGGTTGAGTGAGGTCACACAGCCAGTCACAGCGGCTCTCTGGGATGCTGGGTTTCAGAGCCGCAGCTGGGTCCTTACCGCTTTTCTGACACCAAGTGTCCTTCGTCGGGGCAGGGAGGAGAGAACCAGGAACTGCAAGGCCCCCTCAGCTGCCGGATTCCCCTGATCTCTTCAGGTACTGGCTATCCCAGGGATCAGCAGGTGCGCTGAGGGCAGTGGGAAAGCGATCTAAAAATCTTGGTATGCCTCATGGAAAAGAATGCAGCCCCAAAGGCTTCCACTGCTGTGGAGATCAGGGCATCAGAGGGCTTCCTGGAGCTCAGAATACAACTGATGGGCGGTCAGAGCTCAAATAAGCTCCCTCCTGTCCCCTAAGCTATGACTGGAAGAGTGAGACTAGGAGATGAGCAAAAGTTTGGAGTCAATGTTCCCCTAAAACACAAACATCTGTAAATGTGAAAACCTGATAAATTACATATGCGCAATGCGAGTGTCTGCATGTGTGCAAACACACGTACTCACGCACGCATGGCATATGAGCCATTTCAAGGACAGGTCATCTTATGAGCTCATCACGGTGCTAAGTTGGTCGTTCCTGTAAATGATTTCCTACAAGTAAAACATCCATCACTTAAAAGCATGTCAATAACTCTAGGATACTTGTGAACAAGCCAGCCAGCCTTCACGCACAGAAGCCTCCCCGAGCCCTGGCTGACTCTCAGCCTTGAGCCCTTCTTGCGGGTGGGGCAAGCTGGGCACTGAGAGCCAGGCCTGGGCCACAGCTGTCTGCCCCACCGCGTGTGTGGGCACGCCAGCACCTCCGGAGGAGACTCCCAGCTGTGGGTGACTCGCAAGCTGTGTGTGATGTCAATGGACGTTGGAAAAGCACGGGCTTTGAAGTCACAAAAAGCTGTTTCTAAATCCTGGCTCAGCACTGCAGCTGTACAACCTCTGAGCCCTCATTTATAAAATGGGACTCGAACGCTGACCTCACAGGATGAGTCCCTAGGGCAACCCAGAGATTAACTAAATCCAAGTTTATCTTCCCTTGTCCTTAATTCCGCTTTACACATTCACGTCCTCTGAGAATTACCTGTGCGCTACTTCCGCCCCCTGGATGGAGGGCTGCTGCAGGAGGGCAGGCCTTTGGGTGGCGTGTGGCTGCGGTCCCCGTGGCGGCTAGACCAGCCCCGCAGACACAGGGTGACAGACACACGCTGACTGAGTGAATGACTGTATGACTTTAATGCTCTTGCCAACGAAATAAGTCACAAACTCAACCTCACTTTATAGACGAGGCCGCCAAAAGCCAGAGAAAGTGAGTGACTTGCCTGAGGTCAACATGTAAGTCGAGAGACCTTCACACCCAGCTCTGAGCTCCTCCAACCACCAAGTTCCCCCAACGACATCGCTGGGAGGCAGGAGACGCCAGAAGTATTTCTTAGGAGGATGTCAACCATCCAAATAACTAATGCTGCTCGGGGAATCATCCACAGGAAATGAACAGCTTGTAATCTGATGATGCATCTGTAGTAAGCATCGCAGCGCCGGGCGTGACGGAGTAAACAGCGAGTGGAGCTGGTTTTTAATAACCTTCATCCTTCTAATCTATTATATAAAAAAAGTACATCCCACTGGATCTTCTTTGGTTAAGAAGAAATACAAAAAGACACAAAAGGAAAACCCTGATAACTCCAAAAGAGAAGACAGAGAGCTTGCCCCTCAGAAGTAGAATATCCCAGACGAAAACACTCAACTGCAGCAGTTAAGCCTGAGAACACCCTCTATGGCCACAGGACGCGCTCTGATTCTCAATCACTGGCTCTTCCTGAATTCTGCGCAGAAGATTACCTGATAAATCTGAGCATAAATGGTGTGCTGAATTTTTGCCCAAGTCATAGAATAATCAGTGGGAAAAAATCCTGTAAATGAGACAGTCTACGTCTCTGAGCCACTAATTTGATTCACTGTCCGTCTGGAAGTCTTCAGTGGCTTCTGCTGAATGTCCACACCCCCATCAAGTATCGGAAATCCTATCACACTCCACATGTTCAATCTCACAAGTTCATAAAACATTAGCCTATTAAGTTAACACAGAAGTGCAACTGAGCAGAGTTAGACAGCGGGAGGAATGTCATACAACGCCTGCAGACGGCGGGTAGGTAAGGGAGGATTTTAATGCATTCCGACACCTGCCTCCCTAGTCCCCAAGCCCTGGCTGGGATGGGAAGGGAGGTTATAAAGGGGGTGGCTTAGAGAGAGTTGAGCGGAGGACCTGAGACCACGCGACATGTACAGGAATCATCAGGAAACAACTCCAGCGCCTCAGTCTACAGGCTGAGAAATCTGATTCACAACTGCAGTAACAACCTGAACTGCATACTGAGTGTCCAGCAAGGGGTTTCACCGTGCAGGCGCCGCCCCCCAGGGCTGGGAACCTTGACAACCCCACTCTCACAGGATGGCTGGAAGGAAGAAGGGGGATCCAGAAAGCCTTTTCCCATCAGAATCAGAGGGCCCTGCACTGCCTGCCGCTAGGCCGACTGCTGATGACACTGGAGGAACACACGGCAGGCTTTCGGACTCTCTCTTCACGAGGCTTTTAATTTCTCAGCTGCCAGGAACACACACACACAGAACAAATGATCGATGCTGATAAATCCTGCCATTTTCCAACACCTGAGTCTACACAGGTGTGTCTGTGTTTGGGGCAGGGGGCGGGGGTAGAAGCCACGCACACATCTATCACTGAGTGAGCTTACACCAGGGTGTCTCCCAACCTTCCAGGAAACGGGGCGTCAAATGCTGGCTCTGCCATTACCTGCTGTTCAGTGTCAGGTCTGTCTTCTCAGCAGCGCAGGCTGAGCAAGCCTCTCTAGCCGCTCTGAGGTTAAAAAGATAGCGCCTGCATTTGTTCAGTCGCTCAGTTGTGTCTTTGACTCTTTGCAACCCCGTGGACTGCAGCAAGCGAGGCTTCCCTGTCCTTCACTGTCTCCTGGAGGTTGCTCAGACTCATGTCCATTGAGTCGGTGATGCCATCCAACCATCTCATCCTCTGTCGCTCACTTCTCCTTCGGCCCTCAATCCTTCCCAGCATCAGGGTCTTTTCCAGTGAGTTGGCTCTTCGCATCAGGTGGCCAAATTATTGGAGCTTCAGCATTAGTCCTTCCAATGGATACTCAGGGTTGACTTCCTTTAAG
Source organism: Madoqua kirkii (assembly GCA_006408675.1). NCBI lineage: Eukaryota > Metazoa > Chordata > Mammalia > Artiodactyla > Bovidae > Madoqua > Madoqua kirkii. The sequence continues at coordinate 9,107 of SJYC01110055.1, forward strand.
ATCAACTGGTTTGTTCTCCTTGCTGTCCGAGGGACTCTCACGGGTCTTCTCCTGCACTACAGTTTGAAAGCATTAGTTTTTGGCACTCAGCCTTCTTTATAGTTCAATTCTCATATCCACAGAGGTCTACTGGAAAAACCACAGCTTGGACTATACAGACCTTGCTGGCAAAGTGACGTCACTGGTTTCTAATATGCCGTTTAGGTTTGCGTTGGAAGGCTGGAGAGCAGTAACCAGGGGTTCTGGGTCTGGTGTGGCCTTCTGGCTGGCTGCGTTCCATGCCCTTCACATGCCCCCTGAGGAACAAGCCCCAGTGGGCTCCGTGGCTGAGAGGACGGGCTGAGGGCAAGGTCTCAGAGGCCTCTGGAAGCAGGCTAGGCAGGTCAGACGCTCTCCGCAGGCGACTGTGTGGGTTATAGCCTCGGTCCCTCAACACTGAGCTCTGCAGGACTATGTCTGTCTTGGGCAGTGTCTGCCAAAACCGGAGGCGAAGGCAGACAATGAATAACCCTTCTTGCGTCCATGAAACCAGGTGCGCGGCCCTAGCCCTGAAGGCGAAGGCTGTCCTCTCAGGACGAGGCCCTGACCGCATCTCTGCCGAGGCTGGTGAGGCCCTGGAGCAGGGGGCGCTGAGAGCGGCCGGGACTCCCGGCCTCTGCGGGGCAAGGGGCAGGGACTCGGCCGGTAAGGACAGGATGTCTGAATGGAAGAGATCCCAGCGACTGAATAGGGACTCTAGTGAGCCTCGGGGCAGCAGAAAGAACACGCGGCGGGCAGTCAGGAGGTGGGAAGGGGACCAGTGGGTGCTCGTGGCCCAGTGTCGTCCCCCGGGTGTCCTCAGAATAAACCCCCACTGCCCCCGTCCACTCCACGCCACGGCACCTCGTCCCATCTGTTTCCTGCAGACAGGAAGGGCTCCGAGCAGGGAGACATCTGGGTCCCCTCGGGAAGAGCACTCAGGCCTGCCGGGGGTGCCTGCGCGTCCCCACACAGCCAGCGCACAGGGCGCACCACGGAGCTGCTACAGCCAGCACCTCCCGCCCCGCCTGATTCCACCTTTTCCAGAGAAAGAAAAAAAAGCACCTTTTCTGCATTCTGAATTCTACCTGATGAGTAACTACTAAAGTAATGCCCAGTCCACCTTCTAGAGCTCTCCCTTTACACTCAGATAAATAGCACAGAGTTGTGGGTTCAGAGGTTTCCAGCCCTTACAAAACAGACAATGCATTCCTGCGTGCTCTTAAAGTCATCTGTAAGTTCCCTCACTTACAGATACTGAATGGAAGCCTGCAGTATGAAAAAGCGTCTCCCGTGAATCTTCAAGAAAAAACTAGTATGGCAAAAGCTACCGTTTTATTTTATGACTGGTAATTTCCCTTTAAAAACAAACATTTAAGGGAATAAGGACTTGGGCATCTGCTGAGGACTAAGACACAGAGCTCTCTGATGATCAGAGCTTGATTACCAGGGTCAGGCTGCCGCTCCCTCCAGTCGGGAAAGTACAGACACAGCAACAGTTTCTCACACGACTAGACGCTCACAGCCAGTTAACATGATTAAGTGTTCTTGGTGGGAGCTCTGCAAACAGGAAGCAAGTAAATGGTGGCTACAGTTTTTTTTTTAAAGAATACTGAGATTTTATATTTACAAGAGTCTGCTTTAACTAAAGAAGAAATCCTGCAGGTTCCTGTAAAATAGAAATAACACACCTAAATTCCCAGAGGCGGTGTTTAGCAGTGAGATTTGCTTTTCATTTCACCTGGCTTAATCATGAAACCGTGAGGGATAGCTCCTGTTCGCCCCAAGATCAACATATTAATCCATTTAAAGAAATGCCACAGGAGGCTTTCCCACTTTTCTTCAGGAGACAAGATTCCGTTTGTTCTTATTTAAAACTGAAGGCCTCTCTCCAGCTTAACGGTGCCTGAGCAGAGTAGGGTCACGGCTGGATTTAAATCAGGCTCGTAAGCAAAGCCGCTGGTGAGAGGGGCCTGCCGCTGCTGTGGCTCCTGGTGGAAAGGGGTGAGGGTCCCTGAAGAGGGGAGCTGCCCTGAACCCCAAGTAAGCAGCAACACGGAGCGTGGCCTACTCCGTTTATTCCTGGGGAAGACTCAGAGAAGGAAAGAAAAGCAGTCCCTAGTCCCCCAAAGCTTTTACTTTATATCTCTTTATCTGTCCATCCATCCATCTGTATGTACATGTGTATGCACGTGTGTGTCTTTGGGTGTGTGTGTTTGTGTGTGAGCTCAGCAGTGTCTGACACTCCTCCCCCAGCACTAACTACCTCCAGTAGCTTGCTGTGCTCAGCCCCTCCGGTCGTGTCCGACTTGTGACCCCGTGGTCTGTGGCCCCGCCAGGGCCCTCTGTCCATGCGGATTCTCCAGGCAAGAATCCTGGCGTGGGCTGCCATTTCCTGCTCCAGGGGGTCTTCCCGACTCAGGAGCTGAACCCGCGTCTCCTGTGTCTCCTGCTCTGCAGGCGGATTCTTTACCCACTGAACCATCTCAGCTTCCCTGGTGGCTCAGACAGTATAGAATCCTGCTGCAGTGCAGGAGGCTCCAGTTTGATCCCTGGGTCAGGAAGACCCCCTGGAGCAGGAAATGGCAACCCCACTCCAGGATTCTTGCCTGGAGAATCCCCAGTGACAGAGGAGCCTGGCGGGCCAGAGTCCGTGGGGTTAAACTGTGCAGAGTCGTACATGACTGTGAAGGACTGTCACTTCCAAACCGCTTAGTGGATAAGCAGAAAAATATCCTCAGTGGCCAGCATTTGGAATAACTTTTGGAATCATTAAAGCAGTGTAATATAAAATATTAGAATATAGCACATCAATTATTTTTGGTTACTGAAGAGGAAAGCAAATAAGATATAATCACTGAGAGGAGCAGTTACTAAAGCTGCATGAATTATGTAAAAATTCTAGTGATGCATTTCCATTAGAGGATGGGCAGCATTCGCAGCGGAATTCTGAAAATAAGCATCAGCACAGCCACCAGCAGCAGCGGTGTCTCGCAGGGAGACGCTGAGGGGCTGGGTGCTGCCACAGCGCTGACCCGCCGGGCGACGGTCACGACTCCATCCGCGAGATGGGGGCAGGCAGGACAGAGGACAGAGGGATACGCGGACTCAGGAGTCGCGGCCCGGAGCGCCTCTGCCGGGCCAGCCCTTTGGAAGGGAGAGAATCCTGCCGGACAGAAAGTCTGCGAGCACCCCTGTCATTCCCCAGGCCACGTCCTCCCTGGAGAGGAGCTGCCGGAAGAACAAGGGCCCCCCACTTTTCCCGAGTCAAGCCCAAACAGAGTCGAGAAGCTTCAGGCTAAGTGTGCCCTGACTCAGGGCCGCAGGGACCCCAGGCTGGGCGGCACGTCAGCGCACCCAGAGGGGTCCTGGGCCTCCCGCGGGCCCGGCTGCCCGGGACCCAGGGGTCACGAGTCCATAGTTTCTACCTCGGCAGTGTGAATTAGCGCAGAAAGTCCTGTGTCGTGTCAAGGTCACACCCTACTGCGTTTACCTAAAAGAACCACCACTAAATTGTGACTTCAGACATTTCCGAGCAGAGCACACGGCGCACCTCCTCACTCCATCTACCCAGCACTGACGCGTCCTTCCCTTATTTCCCTAAAGATGACGAGAGTGACTGGCAGCAGTGAGCCTGGTGTGTGTGCGCGTGCACGTGTGTGTGCGTGTGTGCGCAGTGGGGTGAGCTAGAGCTGGGGAGCAGACGGCGGGGGGCATCTGTTTGCTCATATTTCATGCTAATGGAGAAGATAATTTTTCTTTAGGGTTATAAGTGAGTGTGAAGCCATCTGGTGTCTCCTGCTGTTGCGTCCTTTAGATCCTGCCTGTCTACATGCCCGTGGCATCGAAACACCACACGCCTGAAGCAGTAATGGTCAGAGGGCGGCGTGGGTGCTGTAGCCGCCCACGGCGCTGGGCTCCGGAGGTGAGCTACCGCGGGCTGTCGGCACTGAAGAGGGGTCCGAGCGTGAGTGACATACACACTCTCATTAAAAGTAGGAGAGCCTCCTCCCCAAAGGGGAACCCGCCTGCTGTGAAGTGAGCGCTCACAGTTTGCACCCACTTTTAGCGCAGGTCCAGTCCCCTGGGCGCTCTCTTCTCAGACATCCCCATCCTGCTCTTTCACTCTCTCACTGCTGCTCTTGATGCCACGACTTCAGCACAGCGCCATGTCTTTTTTCTCTTCTTTTACGGCTCACGTTTTCTGTGTCCTGCTTAAGGAGTCTCTTCCTGTTTCGAAGGAACGCAGATGTTCTGTTTTGCTTTCCTCTTCTGAAAACACGGTGAACAGGCCCTGTATGGAGCTGACTGCACCAAGCCACAGGCCAGCAAACTGAGACTTAATCACAGCTTCTGCCTCTCCCAGAAATGCAAGCTTGAACCAGCCCGTCAGGAATCACCTGATCAGTGGCCATTAGCTCATGGGCCGGACAAGCCCATGGCCCCTAAGGAGAGGGACCCTATGACCATGTTTCCACCCCCAGACCCCACCCCGGCCTGGGCCAGCCCCTCATTCTGCACAGCTCCTCTGAGCTCTTCCTCTCGTCTACACGGAATGCTGCCCGATTCAGGAGTTGTTCAAAAAGGGCAGGACGATACTCAGTTGAATCTTGTTGTTTAACGGCTCTAAAACTTGTTTTTTCCTTTCCCACTTACATCTACAATCCACTTTTATGTATGAATGGGGAAGAGGTCAAGACATTTGACCCTCCAAACAGCTATGCACAGACTGAACACCGCTGGCCGAAAAGGCTAGGCCTCTGCAACTACCCATCTCTGCAGAAGCCTGGTGACTGTCTGTTGGTGGGTCTCCTCCTGGACACTGCTCTGCTCCACTGATAGGTTAGCCTAGCCATGTACCAGTGTCAAACCACCTCAACTAACAGAGCTTCAGAAAAGGTTTTACGTGGGTAGTGGAAATATCCCACTCTTCTTCTTTATGTATGCACTAGCTTTCTCTGGTCTTTTGGATTTCCATGTGAAATTTTAAATGACTATCTCAGTTTCTACAAAAAAAAAAAAATACTGCTAGTAATATGATTGGGAATGTATCACTTCTATATATGAATTTGAAGAACATCGACAGCTTTCTCATATTGGGTATTCCAATCTGTAAATGTGAAATGTCCCTCATGGACAAATGCACAGGAAGGCACTCATCTTCACGCGTCATTAGAGAAATTAAAACAAAAGTTTCCGTAGCCACTAGAACGGTTAAAATGAAAACAAAAAAAACAAAAAAAAAACAAAAACCCCCCCCCAAAATCCCAAGTACTGCAGAGAAAAGCCCCTGGAATACAGATCGCTGACAGATGGAACGCAGTTTGGTGCAGCCCTGTGGGATGCTTGTCAGCACCTTCCGCAGCTGAGCACACTCAGACCAATCAGCTGCAATGCCAGCTCCGGAGCGGACATGCACCTACAGACAAGTGGCTCCAAACAGCCCTGGAAATGGCCCAGTGTCCATCGGCGGTAGAAATGACAAAACACATTTTGTGGTGCCTTCACAACTGATTAAAAAACAACAACAAAAACCAGCCTGGAGGAGGAGCCATCCACACCGGAATGCAATAGTCTGAACAGATCTCAAGCAATATTGGGCAAGACTAGCTGGATTCCACTGTGGAAGGTGAAGAAGGAGGAAAGCCACTCCACATGACGAGGAGGGGGGCTGGTGATCCTGGCGGGGCAGGGCGGCGGCAGGGGGCACAAAGGGCCTCTGCGAAGATTCCTGTTATTGACCTGGGCTCCGAGTTAAGACATCTTCAGCAGATAAACCTGGGGCTTCCCAGGTGGCGCAGAGGTAAGAGAGTCTGCCTGCCAATTGCAGGAGATGCAGGAGACATGGGTTTGATCCCTGGGTCGGGAAGATCCCCTGGAGGCGAGCACGGCAACCCACTCCAGTGTTCCTGCCTGGAGAGTTCTGTGGACAGAGGAGCCCGGCGGGCTGCAGTCCACGGGGTACCACAGAGCTGGACACGGCTGAGCACACAGACACAGTGGATAAAAATGCACCGAGCTGCACTCTCACGAAGGGCACTGTCTACATACATACACATGAGTTTCAATAGAAACTATTCCCTTTTGAATATTTCCCCCTCCCCACTCCCAGAACATGTGCATGAGCAATCTAAAGGGAGCCCTTTCCTCCTGACGCCGAGGCTCAGCTGACCCACAGCACTGTTGGTTCCAGGGATCCTGCAGTGGTTTGCTCTACAGAAGCTTTCAAATGTGGAAATCAGTCTAAATACAGTACTTTGGGAGCATTTTTATCTTTCTTCGTTTTTTGTTTTTTGGCTGTGTTGTGAATCTTGACTGAACCCAGGCCACGTCAGCGGAAGCCTGGAATGCTAACTGCTAGGCCACCAGGGAACTCCCTGGCATTTAATCATGCCCAACTCCGTAAGCATCCAGTGAGAAGCACTTTCTTTACCTTTATTTTGGATGTAAAAATGGAGAAATAAAAAGTACGAGGCACCACCACCTCCCGTTCGCCCAACCACTGACTCTTCCGACCATCCCAGTGACTCGGTGCTGGCTCTGCTAGGACCGCAGTGTACGTCCGTGTTTATTTTACGAAGAGACGAGGTCATGTCACAAAGAGTGAACAGTATCGGTGAGGAGCCCTTTAGCTGTCATGCTGCAGATCAGCTGTGCTAACATCTGGTTGCCCTAATTTGTTTTCCTTTAGTTTTGTGTCAATACTAATTGGTGGCTCCAAGTACTGAATCCTGGGACATTCATTTTTAGGTATGACGTAAGAAAATTTCCCCAAAACTGGCAACGGATGCTAGCTTGGTTCCTTTTAATCTATTATACCCAGAAAATATGCTACTAAATATGCTACTGTGATTGAGACTCACATTTCTATAATCCACTTAGTGAAAAGGTGAAATGAAACAGAATTACGGAGAAAGCTGAAATTGTTAACAAAGGCAGTGAGCTGAAAGGCTAGATGGACAAATTCAAGTTAAATTATAAAATGATAATATAAATATAATTCAAGTTTCAATAAAAAATAACAGCAATATTTACATCATGGAAGAAGACAAATTTCATATGCTATAATATCAAGCGCTATGAAAGAGCAACCTAAAGAATATTTTGTTCAGCTTTGGTAACATACTAAGAAAACAAACAAACAAGGATTTTAAAAGAAAACAACACAACCCCATCACTGCACAGAGGTTTGTGATGGTGCTGAAAGCTGTCTATGGAAAAACTTCTCAAACCGCATTAAACGCGTGAAGGCTTCACTGAAAAGCACGGAAGTTACCCAGGGGAATTGCCCTGTGACCCAGCCGTGTGGGGCTGAGGCAGGAAACGGTTGTTTCAAAAGCTGCGGGGTGGTTTTCTGGGCCAGATTGCAGGCTGAATCCTGTTCCGTTTCAGAACAATCGCGCGACTGCTCATTTCCCTCCAAGGGGATCTCTCACTTCTGCTGATCTGGGGCGGAGCAAGTGGGTTTCCCGCTTGCCCGCTGTGTTCCAGGTTATACGCCAGACCGAGGAAGGGATAGAAAAAGTTCTCTTCCCCTAGAAATGGCCCCTCAGGATGCAGGCCGGCGTCATCGACCCCAGAGCAGACTGAGGCGCAGGTGAGGCAAGTGCTGGCCTGGCCTCCAGAGCTGCTTGAACTTCCCCACTTGTCCCTCTGCACCCCCCAACCCCCCAAGACAACCAGGTCGCTGTGTTCGGAGGGTCTGTGTTCGGAGGGTCTGCGCCAGTGCAGCGACACGCACACAGCCGTTGGCGTGACACTCACTCGCCTCACCCTGCGCTCCCCTCCTCCCTGCTTATTCCTCCGACACGAGGAGGACACTGCCCAGTGCTGGCGAGATTCTCCTTCCCAGCACGTCTCCTGTCCTGATATCTACCTGCACGGCGCTGGGCACGCAGTGGATCTTATCAGAGCGTCCTCGGTGAGCGTCCTGCATCCCGAGTTACACACACACCTCACCCGCCTTTCTCTGCTGTCCTGGAAGATGCCTGTCACATGCTAGCAATACCGAGTCGGAGGCTTCTTAATGGCCTACTCTTCCCCGAGAGGGACTGTTCATTTGGGTTATCAGTTGCTGGCTTTGATCCAGACATCCATTGCTGGAGAAATGCACTGTGTTTTTTATTTTCAGCTATGAATGGAGCATATACTTTTAATTTGCTTTTCAGAAATAGCTGGCCCTCCCGATAAGACAGAGCCATGGCTACGAAAGAACAGGTGTTAATAATTGTGCCGTGATGGATACAAAATAACAGGTGTTAATAATTGTGCTGTGTTCCCATGTCACAGAGCAAGGCCGTGCCCAGAGAGCAGTGGGCGCCCATCGCTGGGGGAGCGCCTGGCTAGAGAGGGCTCCCGCCAACAGGGATGGGGCCCTGTGAGCGCCCAGGACGCGGTGCCCATGCCGCGGTGCCGTGAGTGTGAAAGAATCAGTCTGTGGTGCTCAGAAAGTGAGGGGAGGAGAGGGAAGGCCAGGTCATCCAGAAAGCGCCTGCGTGACCGGTGATGCAGGCGACCTCAGGCAGGGTCCTCGGGATCAAAAGGGGCTGCAGGACAGGAAGCCACCTACTGAGGCCTCTTCATTACAGGAAAAAGGGTCTCAGACAGATGAGCCACAGCGGCCCTGAGAGTGGGACAAGCACACGGTGTGGGCCCCGCCTGGAGCTGGGGAGGCGAGCCGCACACAGCCTTCCCTACGGAGATGCTTCCCTGGACCTCAGACTGCAGGACACGTCCAGGACGGCCGGCTCGGCCTCATGAAGACTGTAGGAAGCTGGGGAGGGGCAGAAGGTGCCAGGGTCCCAGCGGGAGGGGAGGGAGGGGCTGGCGCAGTGTGGTGCTGGGCTGTGTGTCACGCCAGCAGGCACCGCCGCTACATCCTCGGTAACCGTCTCAGGTGTGACGCTGGCACTGTGCCTACGGCAGAGAATGTGCGCGCCCTTAGGAAAGTGAAGTCGCTCAGTCGTGTCCGACTCTCTGAGACCCCATGGGCTGTGGCCTACCAGGCTCCTCCTTCCGTGGGATTTTCCAGGCAAGCATACTGGAGTGGGGCGCCATTCCCTTCTCTAGGGGATGTTCCCGACCCGGGGATCGAACCCCGTCTCCCACACTGCAGGCACACTCCTTGCCATCTGAGCCACCTGGGGAGCCCAGGAGTTCTTAGGAGACAGGCTGAGAAGTTTAGGGGCAGAGTGTTGCTGTGAGTGCACTGGTGGGGGTTTCCACTGCTGGGCTGAAAAGAACGGTGCGAGTGGGCACCCTTGACTTGCTCCTGATCTTAAAGGAAAAGATTTCAAACTCTTTCCAGTGACTGTGACGTTCACAGTGGGCTTATCACATGCATCTTATAGTGCTGAAGTATGTTCCTTCTATGCCTAATTTGTTAAGTTTTTATCAACAACAGATGCTGAGTTTTGTCAAATGCTTTTTCTGTTTCTTGACATGATTTTTTTTTTCTTTCTTTCTGTTAATAGTGAGGTATCACATTGATTGGCTTGTATATGGTGAACCATCCTTGCATCCTTGAAAAAGATTCCACTTGATCACGGTGAATGATCCTTTTAATGTGCTGCTGAATTTGGTTTGCTAGCATTTTTATGAGATTTTTCACATTCACGTTCACAAGGGATATTGGTCTGATGAACCAATATCTTCATCTGGCTTTCGTATCAGAGAACCATTGGTCTTGTAAAACGGACTTGGGAGTGTCTGTCTTCTTCAGATGTGGGGAAGAGTTTGGGAAGGAGTGGCATGAGTTCCTCCTTTAATGCCCTTCTTCTAAAGGGCAGGGTGAACTTCACCAGAGAAGCCGTCTGGTCCCAGGCTTGTCTTTGTTGGGGTATTTTTTTATTTGCTTGTTTTTGATAACTGAATATATCTGACTTCTGGACTCAATCTCACATATATTTGCGTAAGTAATTAAAGCTATCTCAAATGAGTAAATGTTCACAGCTGCTTGTGAGTCCAGCGGATCCCACCTTCATTCTTCATTTATAATCCCACCCTCACTCCGCTGTGTCACCAGAAAGGAGAGGTCCTTTCCTTACGGGACCACAGCGGGAAACTTACTGAGACGTGAGCAGCCCTGAGTCCAGGACACAAAAAGCACCACGCCCCTGGGAGGAGCCCACGGATGTCCTGTGGGGACCCCCAGCCAGGACCTCTGCCAGCACCAGCAGCGCCAGGTCGTGTACTACAGGAAAGTCACACTGCCCACGCCCCGAGGGGCTCTGGCGACCCACTGACTGTGAGTGCAGGCCCACTTGGAAGCCACAGGTTGGCAGCGGCTGGAAAAGGTGACAGGTGAGAATCTGCTGTACCTCCAGGTGCCCCCACGTTCTGGGAAAGCAGGCTGGGCTGGCCCTGTGGGGAGCCGCGGTCCGAAGGGCCGCAAGTTCAGAGCGCACAGAGAAAGGAAGCACCAAGGGAGGGCATGGCAGACAAGTGGAGCCAGAGGCCTGGATCCCCAGGGTGGGGATCCCAGCCCTGCCCACCCCTCCAGTCCTTTGCTCTGAAGCGGGATCCACTCCATGGGCCCCTCCTGTTGCTCCGTGGGGTGCCCTAAGGAAGCTTCGCTCCCCAAGCACTGATCACCCTGGGATGCTGACCTTTCGATCCGCAGGGCTGCGCGTCCCGCTCTGCAGGGTGGGGACCACACCCCGGGGCCCCACCTGGCCTAAAAGGCTCCCTGTCTTCTCACAGATAACGCCGGGATCGTCACGGCACACACACCACAATCACGCTCGTGCTCACAAAGTCCAAACGCTGACGTCTGTGTTAATTCTCAAGGACATGCTGAGGCCCGCGTGAGGCTCAAATTACTTATTTATAGTTCACAGATTGGTTAGTTATTGATGCTTTTTTTTTTTAAATGGGCATTTGAGGGTCTTCAGAAATACGACGTGGCCATCTTGCCTGTCTCCCCAGAACGCATGGCTAATGCCCCATCCATTGCTCCTGGGAGCTCCGCGGCTGTGGCCTCATCCCCCCTCCCCGGTGTCGGATCACGCGATCACCTCCCAGGTGACTGCAGCCGCCCGCACATCAGCGCCTCCACTGTCCATAAATCTGCTTTCTAATTACACGGGAAGACATGTTTGTCTTTGGCCCTGATTACATTAAAAACACCAGAAGCGTCATTGTTTAATGTGCATTACAGACACATGACTCCCCAAGTGAGTCTGACCCATTAATAACACCTCTAACTACTGTCTAATGGTGTGCACAGACATGTAATGGAATATTTTATGGCTGTTTTCAACCATCTGTCCTCTCTTTCAATATGAATTTGCCAGAGACGTAATGAAATTTCTGGTGATTTGTGCCGCTACATGTTTTTTTAATACGGCACAGCCGTTAGAAGTACCAACACCGCCACACGCTCTCCGTGGAGCTACACCTCCTAGGCATTGCTCAGAGGGATGGGACCTTCTGCAAGGGCCTCTGAGGTGCCCCCCGAGCCAGCCCAGGGTTCCCACCTCTGCGGCAGCACCACTGGCTAAGCAGCCGGGGAGGGCTGAGGCACCACAGGTCTCAAACAGTCATACAACACGAACAGCCAGCCACATCACGGGCGCTGCACTTGAGAGTTACAAGTGATCTTAATAACTATGACCCTTCCCTTCAATTATAGATCATATTTTGTTGTTGTTTAGTTGCTAAGTCATGTCCAATTCTTTGTGACCCCGTGGAGTGCAGCACACCAGGCTTCCTTGAACTTCACCATCTCCTGAAATTTACTCAAACTCATGTCCATGGAGTCGGTGATGCCATCCAACCATCTCATCCTCTGTCCCCTTTCTCCTGCTCCCTTCAATCTTTCTCAGCATCAGAGTCTTTTCCAGGGAGTTGGCTCTTCACATCAGGTGGTCAAAGTATTGGAGCTTCAGCATCAGTCCTGCCAATGAATAGTCAGGGTTGATTTCCTTTAGGATTTCCTCAGAGGCCAGGCCTCCGTGCCCCGTTCTCTGCGGCTCTGAGCACGGAGTGGAGCTGGGGCGCCTGGACTCCTGGCGAGCCCACAGGGAGCTGTTCTGTTTAAGGGGTGTGGCTGCCCCCGGGCGGGAAGAAGCCTCCAGGTGAGCCCGCGCCCAGCCACCTGCGCCATCCCCAGCTGTTAAACCTTTCCCGCTGGGGCTGGCGTCATGGGGCAGACACGTCATCTGCACTGCACACCATCAGAATTCCCGAGTCACAGGAGCTGTGAGTCCAGTCAGAACGGTGGCTGTTTTCCTGTCTCTTATACACATCTAGATGTGTATAAGAGACAGTTTCCAGGGAGTTGGCTCTTCACATCAGGTGGTCAAAGTATTGGAGCTTCAGCATCAGTCCTGCCAATGAATAGTCAGGGTTGATTTCCTTTAGGATTGGCCTGTTGGATCTCCTTGAAGTCCCTGAGCCTTCTCCAGCACCTTGATTTGAAAGCATCAGTTCTCTGGCGCTCTGCCTTCTTTGTGGTCCAACTCTCACGTCCGTACATGACTACTGGAAAACCCATAGCTATTTTAAGCTTTTTTAACTTATAAATTTACTTTGTACTAAGTGCTTACTGTGGGCTAGTCACCTTCCATGGTCAGTTTTTCTGAGTGTAGGGCTCATATTTAAGCACACACGCCAAAGAGAAGCCCATCTGGTACAGAGGCAGATCGTAAAGCAAGAAACTAGCTCTCGAAGCCCAGTCGTCTGCTTCCAGAGCTGCTGTTAGCAGGAAGCTGTCCCGGGGTGGCAGGCAGATCCCGGCAGGCCTGGGTTCCCTGGAGTAAGGAGGCCAGTCAACTGATACAGAAACGACAGATGCAAGGGCCCGAGCCGAGGCGTGGGGGTCTGAAGAGGAAGCCGCGTGACCGCCACCGGGGTCCGGAAGGGGAGAACTGGGACCCAGGATGCCCAAAGCCCTGGCCCTCAAGAGCTCTACTGTCAGACCCGACGTTTTCCAGAGGAGAGTCGCTCTGATTTCTAAGCTTTTCTCTCTCTCTCTCGTAAAAGGGAGGCGAGAGGAGAAATAGAGAGCCTCCCACCAGCAGCTGCCTGTGTTTAGACCTCACCATCTTTACCGGGAAGGAGGAAAGCTCTACAGCATATTGAAAATAATCATTAAAATTTTACCATCACCAAGAGGACAACAGCCAACCTCACCCGCTCCAGGGCCCGGCCAAGGCACGGAGGGCAGTGTCCCCTTTAAAATCAATTACTGTCGTTAACAGGAGGTGGATATCCGTCTCTCCGTGCCTGGCTCCCACAGGGGGGATAACTGATACAACTCGAGAGGCCCAACCTGCACAGGACAGCTGCCACAAGCCCAGGCTACAGTAACGAAAATGAAGGCGGCCTCCAGCTTCACGCTGTGTGCCCAGCGCCCCAGGCCACCTCTTCTCGGGGGAGGGGTCAGCTAGAAACTCAGCCACTGATACTGCTTCAAGGACGGCGGGAAGAGAGACAAACCTTCAGCTGGAGAGTCCTGAAACCTTTTCCTGGTCTCTTTTCCTACACTTTAAAATTTGTCATTATAGTGACAATTAGCCATGCAGTTCAGTTCACTCGCTCAGTCGTGTCCGACTCTTCGAGACCCCATGAATCGCAGCACGCCAGGCCTCCCTGTCCATCACCAACTCCCGGAGTTCACTCAGACTCGTGTGCATCGAGTCGGTGATGCCATCCAGCCATCTCATCCTCTGTCGTACCCTTCTCCTATTATAAGGTCCCAAATACTAACCTGAAGTATGTACATAAACATAGGTGTATTTCTCCTGCCCCTATTTCAAACAGGTATGCTAGGACAAGTTTAAATTCTAACAAATACTGAGAAGAGCTGAGAATATGAAACACAAGCCAACCCTCCCCCTTCGGTTTCACCCAGCACGGTGCGCTCCTCAGCTGACTGGGGTCACCAGCATCGCATGCTGAGCTCCTGCCCTGGGTGCGGCCGTGCGCCGCTGACCGGGACGGAGGAAGGCAGCCTTCTGCTCACTGAGAAGGATCCACACTCTCAGCCAGAGGCTTCGCAGTGTCTGAAGGAGGGGCGCTGCAGAGCGCAGTGTGGCCTCTGTGTGTGGTGCGATGCGCGACCTTGGGCACCGCCTTGTCCCGCAAGCTCTGGGCCTTTATGAGGGGTTCACAGCCAGTGCAGACAAGAGCACAACCTGGAACCCTGGAGGAGCCACAGGTCAAAATTAGATCCCGGCCCAGAGCAGGTGTTTAAAACGGGGTGAATCAGCATGAAAAAGCCATTTCCCATTCAAATGGGAGGATCAGAAAATGTTTGGTGATGCCATCCGCCATCTCATCCTCTGTCGTACCCTTCTCCTATTATAAGGTCCCAAATACTAACCTGAAGTATGTACATAAACATAGGTGTATTTCTCCTGCCCCTATTTCAAACAGGTATGCTAGGACAAGTTTAAATTCTAACAAATACTGAGAAGAGCTGAGAATATGAAACACAAGCCAACCCTCCCCCTTCGGTTTCACCCAGCACGGTGCGCTCCTCAGCTGACTGGGGTCACCAGCATCGCATGCTGAGCTCCTGCCCTGGGTGCGGCCGTGCGCCGCTGACCGGGACGGAGGAAGGCAGCCTTCTGCTCACTGAGAAGGATCCACACTCTCAGCCAGAGGCTTCGCAGTGTCTGAAGGAGGGGCGCTGCAGAGCGCAGTGTGGCCTCTGTGTGTGGTGCGATGCGCGACCTTGGGCACCGCCTTGTCCCGCAAGCTCTGGGCCTTTATGAGGGGTTCACAGCCAGTGCAGACAAGAGCACAACCTGGAACCCTGGAGGAGCCACAGGTCAAAATTAGATCCCGGCCCAGAGCAGGTGTTTAAAACGGGGTGAATCAGCATGAAAAAGCCATTTCCCATTCAAATGGGAGGATCAGAAAATGCAGACTCCATGGCACCTTCAGCTGGAGCTAACAGCTGTCCCTCAAAATGTGCCAGCTCCCCAGCCAGCTGAGGCGCCCGGCGCCTCAAAGTTTCACCAACGCAGCCTTCCCTCTCTGCCTGAGCCCCGAAGTGCAGGTGGAGCTCCAGGCTCTCGGTCTAGAGCTGGGCAGCAGGGAGAGTCAGACAGCAATTAGAATACAATTCTTCCAAGGACTTTAGGACAAAGGGCTGTCTGCGATTCACAGTCCTCAGGTTGTTTTAAAACAAGGCGACTGATTCTGTGACACTCCTGCCACTGAGACCTGGGGGCGGGGCGGGTCCCCCTCCTTTGAATCGGAACTTGTGTCCAGTGGAGGCTGGGGACTTGCGAGGTGTGGTCCTCAGAGGCCAGGCCTCCGTGCCCCGTTCTCTGCGGCTCTGAGACGGAGTGGAGCTGGGGCGCCTGGACTCCTGGCGAGCCCACAGGGAGCTGTTCTGTTTAAGGGGTGTGGCTGCCCCCGGGCGGGAAGAAGCCTCCAGGTGAGCCCGCGCCCAGCCACCTGCGCCATCCCCAGCTGTTAAACCTTTCCCGCTGGGGCTGGCGTCATGGGGCAGACACGTCATCTGCACTGCACACCATCAGAATTCCCGAGTCACAGGAGCTGTGAGTCCAGTCAGAACGGTGGCTGTTTTCCAGAGCTAAGTTCTGGTGACGGCCCCAGACCTTGGGAACTGGGCCGGGGGCCACCCGGGAAATCTCTGCCGCGGCTTCCTTTGTGCTGCAGGCCTGCCTCTCAGCGAGCCTCTGGTGGGTTCTGAGCTGCACCCCAGATTTCCAATTGAACACTCAACAGTCTGCTGTGTTCCTCTCTCCTCAGGAACCAATGGGAAGGAGCGTGACCAGGTGGTGTTCCGTCTTCACTCTGAGCACTGCGGTTTAGACCCGTCCTGGCTGTTCCGTGCCTGAGGGCCAAAGCACCAGAGGAAGCTTGCTTATGTTAGGACCTGACAGATTTTCTCCTGAAAACGAGGTTTCCATCTTCACACTGAAGACAAGGATGCCGTCAGCTGGTTCCCTACTTCGCAGGGGCTCAGAGGCCTGGTTTGCATGCGGGTCTGATTCTCGAGGGTGGGAGAATGACTCGGTCTGCACGGGTCCAGGGGCAGAGGGGCGATGCCTGGAGCCTCCTGTGTGTTTACCTCTCCAGCCGCCCTTCACACAGTCACATCCAGGGGCTGCACCTGGGCACACGCTTCTTTGGTGCTGCAGGTGACATACTGCAATGCACTCGTTTTGTTTAGGGTACTGGGAAATGTCTTAAATATCCCCTACTGTGTAAATGCCACAGATGTGTGCAAAACGAGAATGGCAACACGCAGGAGAAACGTGGAGAAGTGTTAATTCGGTGACTGGAGGAGGACTTCCGAGATCTCCATGTCTTGGTGTGCTGGAGAGCTGCGCGCTTATAGGTGTGGCCGCTACGGAAATGCCGATTTCAGGAGCATTTTCAGAGGAGTTTAGAAATTTTCCAACTTCGTATTTCTCTGCTAGTTAATACACCTTCTTATGGCTTTCCTTAAATGGCAAAGCTGATGTATCCTTAAGGAGCTGAGAGAGAAGTTTTCCTAGTAAAACAGGTCCTTGCTTGGAACTATATCACCTGACCACAAAACCCCTGTCCTGTCTTCTAAAATGATTCCTTTAAAGTACCAACTGTCTGTGTAGCATGTGAGATCCCCAAACAGAGATCAAACCTGTGCCACCCCTGTGCTGGGAGCCGGGAGCCTTAACCACTGGACCACCAGGGAGGTCCCCCAACCGCCTCTTTAAGAGAACAGCTCAGGGACACACAAGCTCTCTGGTGCCAACACAGTCACCACCCGAGTGGAGGGCGCTCGCTAAGTTTAGCATGCTGTTGGCCCTACTGTTCTGACTCAAGGAGTATTTTACTACGTCTTTTCTTCCGTCGTTTTAGCCACAGCTGTCAAACACGTCCTTATGGCACCCAGTCACTTAAATGACTAACGAAAGTATAAAATCCAGCCAGAGCTCTAGGATGCTGTAATGCACCTTCTTTGATCAGTCTGTGGGGCTCAAGGCCAGGGCATCCTACGAGAGCAGTTCCGTTCAGTCGCTCGGTCGTGTCCGACTCTTTGTGACCCCGTGAATTGCAGCACGCCAGGCCTCCTTGTCCATCACCAACTCCGAGAGCAGTTACCTGTTCCCTATTATTGCAAATATCCCAGGTCAGATGGGGCTTCCCAGGTGGCTGGTGGTGAAGAATCCACCTGCAATGCAGGAGATGTGGGTTCGATCCCTGCGCTGGGAAGATCCCCTGGAGGAGGAAAGGGCGACCCACTCCAGTGGTCTTGACTGGAGAATCCCATGGACAGAGGAGCCTGGAGGGCTACAGCCCATGGGGTTGCAAAGTGCCAGAGACACTGAGCACGCATGCGTTTGAAAGAGATGGTAAGTGCTTGTCAAGAGTGCAGCCTCTCACGCCTTCCTCAGGGCTGTCATTCGGGGAGAGGGTGACGCATTCTGGGCCGAGGTCTCTGCTCAAAACCTTTCTCAGAGCCACTCCTCTCTGGGGGCCCTGCTGGACCACACCCGCCACTGCCGTTCCCTGCGCAGCTTATCATTTGTGAGAGCGTCTGTCTTCCGCTAAGACGGTCAGCAGATTGACAGCGGGGATGGGCAGCGTCTCATCGCCTGTCCCGGGCACCCAGCAGGACATCTGGCAACAGCAGGCGCTCAGTGTTCACTGAATGAGTTAGCTCAGGGCTCTTCTGCATGACGTCTTTGTCGGCAGAGAGCCATCCTCTGAGGGTAGATTTACCTTTTGGAAACAGTTAAGTGATTCAGAGTCAAGGATGAAGAAAGAAGCCGAGACTCCACTCAGTGTTCTCAGGAGCCCTGGAAACTGGAACTGAAGGCAGTTCTGCAGAAGGAAGCTTTGTGGAGCAAGCAGGGCCCGAGGGATTTCAGAGCAACGCCTGGATGGAGAGCTCCACACGTGGTTCTTCAAGACCACCCTTCAGGATTCCTCCGGAACTTCCTTAAAAGGCGGAGCTTCTGACAGCAGGCACGCGGTTCTGAGGGTGCAGCCAGGAGATACTCTGCCCAGGAGCTGTGGGGGGTCACCAGCGTGACTGAAAGGTGATGGCTGAAGTGGAGGCTTCCTTTTCAGTGTTTCCCCAGCAGAAGGAAGGGTGAGGTCGCTGCCTCTGCCCTTGGCCCTGCCAGGCCTGTCTGGGGGCGTCAGGCCTCAACCCTGCTCTGGGTGAGGGGCCTGTGGCCTGGTGGCCGTGCACTTATATGGCGTCCTGGCTTTAAGAGGCTTTCTGCACAGTTACCTTTTCTGACCCAGAGAGAAGAAAAGAAATGAATAAAATGGGTGGAGCTGAAAGAGCTTCCTCTGATTGTACCTCCCTGTTGCAAACGGTTAAAACAGAATTCCTTTTCCTCAAGGGAGTCGGTTACTGGCAGCTCACACGTGCTGCTGGAGAAGAAATGGCAACCCACTCCAGCATTCTTGCCTAGCGAATCCTGTGGACAGAGGAGCCTGGTGGGCTGCTGTCCTTGGAGTCACATAGAGTTGGACACGACTGAAGTGGCTTAGCATGCACGCATGCACGCACACACGCACACACACGTGTTGCGCAGAAGCAGAATAAAGCATGTATGTGCACCTGTGGACACAAACATGCATGCGTCCATGGTTATACACTCGTGATTTAAAAATGATACACAGATCTCTCTCTTGGCTTTTTTTCTCACTGACAATTAAATGCTTAATTGAAAATAAAAAAGAGTGAAAAGCCTTTGGTAATTCAAAGTCAAGGTCTAAGTTGGTTTTTCCTTTATTATGATGGAACATACGTAAAATCTACCATTTATACCGTTTATTTAGAAGAATTTATTCTATTTTTATAAAATTATAGTATTTTTATAAAATACCTAAAATTTATCATTTAAACTTTCCACCTTTTGGCTACTGTGAAGGATGGTGCTGTGAACACGGGCACGAACAGCTCTTCCAGTCTCTGCTCTCAAGTCTTCTGGGCACAGAACCAGAGGTGGCATTGCTGGACTGTAAGGTTTTTCTAGACTTAAGTTTTTGGGAAGCAGCCGTGCAGGGTGGATTTATAACCCCGTGCTGCATCGTACTTGCAGCATGCTGCCGGCTGTGGCTCTGCTGACCACGGGTTTCTTACGGCGCTTAATCACAGGACATGTGACTAGGCCAGATGAAGTCTTACCACGCCAGGCACCCAGGCTCATCGGCTTCCTTTATTACCAGCCTCACAGCATAGGTTCTTAGGTTGAGACACTCGAGCTAAGTCTCAACACAAAGCCACAAATGGCGATTCAGCTCCGTAAGCAGAGCTGCTTGCTGGGTCAAGCAGAGAAGGCCAGGGTCTCCCGGCAGACGGTTGCTCATGGCTCCAAGGGCCTGTGGGCCCAGGGCCCCAGAAGATCTGCATCGTGAGGTTTACGGGGCCTGCTCACCCCCCTTCCCAGCGGTACGTGTACCACGGGGCAGGCGTACACGGGGACAGTCCCGACTTCCTCCCAGAGCTGCACCTGCGTCCTGACTGCCTGCTGCCACTGTCCAGGGGCCCACGTGGCTCCCCTGTGCCCTCGCCCCTGCGGGCATCTGCAGGCCTGGCACTGCCTGTGGCGTCACCCTGGCTCACACACACCCCAGGATAACCTGTCTCCCTAACGTCCTCGCCCTCAGCCTCACCGACAGCTCCATCCTTCTGCTGGTCTCCACTGTCACCCCGAGCTTGCCCCTCATCTTCAGTGCAGCCTCCTGCTGATCGGCCCCTTCTGTTCCCACAGCCCAGCTGTGCTCCCACCTCAGGGCTGCTCTGCCCAGATGGAGCCTGGTGACCAGTCACCACGGTGATGCCAGTGTGGGTACCCCTGCTTCACCTGCCATCTGCACTGCCTTCTTGCCGAGCCCAGCCTGGGGAAGACAGCACCGACCTCTTCCCTTTCTGATCCTGAAGTGTGCTATTTGAAGTTAAATTTGTCATCTCTGCAGTTATCCTTGTACCTATTTTCAACGCACCCCTCATAGTCTCTCAGTCTACGGTAACAGAGCCTTCCCAACTTTTCTCATCACAGTCGTACAATCCAAACTGCACAGAGAGATATGCTTTTTAAATGTTTTGAAAGAACTGAGACCACGTAAGATGAATGAATTCTCATGCTAAGAAAAACAAAAGTATACAAGAAACTGCGGATGTCATTACATTGTTGTTCAGTTGCTCAGTCGTATCCAACTCTTTGCTACCCCATGAGCGGCAGTGCACCAGGCTTCCCTGTCCTTCACTACCTCCCAGAGTTTGCTCAAACTCATGTGACTGAGTTGGCAATGCCATCCAACCATCTCGTCCTGCCACCCCCTTTTTCTCCTGCCCATGGTCTTTCCCAGTATCAGCATCTTTTCCAGTGAGTCGGCTCTTTGTTATCAGGTGGCCAATTGGAGCTTTACCTTCAGCATCAGTCCTTCCAATGAATATTCAGGGTTGATTTCCTTTAGGATTTACTGGTTTGATCTTGCTGTGCGAGGGACTCTCAAGAGTCTCTCTAGCCCCACAGTTTGAAGGCATTAATTCTTTAGCGCTCAGCCTTTCTTATTGTCCAGCTCTCACATCCATGACTACTGGAAAAACCAGAGCTTTCATTAAATGGACCTTTGCAGGTGGCAAAGTAATGTCTCTGTCTTTTAATACAGTCTAGATTTGTCATTGTTTTTCATCCAAGGAGCAAGTGTCTTTTAATTTCATGACTGCAGTCACCATCTACAGTGATTTTGGAGCCCAAGATGATAAAGTCTGTCACTGTTTCCATTGTTTCCCCATCTATTTGCCATTAAGTGATAGGGCTGGATGCCATGATCTTAGTTTTCTGAATGTTGAGTTTCAAGTCAGCTTCTTCACTCTCCTCTTTCACCTTCATCAAGAGGCTCTTTAGTTCCTCTTTGCTTTCTGCCATAAGGGTGGTGTCATCTGCATCTCTGAGGTTCCTGATATTTCTCCCCAGTTTCCAGCCTGTGCTTCCTCCAGCCTGGCATTCTGCAGGACGTACTCCGCTGCTGCGCTGTGTTTGCTCGCTCAGTTGCGTCTGACTCTTCGCCACCCCGTGGGCTGTAGCTTGCCAGCCTCCTCCATTCACAGGGATTCTCCAGAATACTGGAGTGGGCTGCCATGCCCTCCTCCAGGGGGTCTTCCCAACCCAGGGGTCGAACCCAGATCTCCCACATTGCAGGATTCTTTACTGTCTGAGGCACCTCTGCCTATAAATTAAATAAGCAAAGTGACCTTGACATACTCCTTCCCCAAAGTTGAACCAGTCCATCGTTCCATGTCCAGTTCTAACTTCCTTCTTAACCTGCATACAGGTTTCTCAGGAGACGGGTAAGGTGGTCTGGTATTCCCATCTCTCTAAGAATTTTCCACAGTTTATTGTGATCCATGCAGTTAAAGGCTTCAGTGTAGTCAATGAAACAGAGGTAGATGTCTTTCTGAAATTCTCTAGCTTTTTGGATGATCCAATGAATGTTGGCAATTTGATCTCTGGTTCCTCTGCCTTTTCTAAATCCAGCTTGAACATCTGGAAGTTCTTGGTTCACATGCTGTTGAAGCCTGGCTTGAAGAATTTTGAGCATTACTTTGCTAGTGTGTGAGATGAGTGCAACTGTGCAGTAGCTTGAACATTCTTTGTTATTGCCCACATAATTATGCTTTTTTTTTTGAAGACGAATGACAAAGTAGGAAAAAGAACATGTGAGCCTCTGCTTCTTCTCTGCCCTGGAACTGTCCTGCATGCCTCTGAGTCTACCCTAGCTCCCGCTCTCCAGCAGCACAGGAGGCTCCTTCAGGAGAGCAGGCTCCCCACTGCTCCAGGACCCTACTCCACTCAGCCCCTCCGCCTCCGCCTCCGTATGCAGGCGGCGCTTCCTCCTGCGCTGGCTCCCTCCTCCTCAGCAAACACAGTTAAGACCCCAGAAACCCCGGAGGGACTGGCTCCTGCTCCCCGTTGTCTCCTGCCCTCACCGCCTGCTTTCTCTGACTAGGTGCCTCTGGCTCTGGTCCTCGTCAGCCCTGCCCATCCCATCCCCTCCCGCAAAGCTAATCTGCAGTGCCCAGTGGCCTCCCCCGCCGCCTCCCAGAGGCCTCTCTCTTGCTGCTCTGAGTGCGGGACACGGGCACACTCTCCCCCAGGCTCCGCCTGCTCCCTTGAGGCAACAGGGCCCAGTCTCCGGGTTTCACCTCTTATCAGACGCCTTCCAAACTCAGGCCTCCTGCCCCAAGAGGCCTTGGAGCTCTAGGCCTGCGTTTTCACCTGTTTGCTGGATGAACCTAGACAACACCAAGCTGGCCGGCATCTCCCAGAGGACAATTCTTATTTCACATGGGTCCTCTCGGCTCCCTGTTGCTAACAGCATTCCCACTGAGCAAAGCAACAGACAAACACACACTCACACTCACACAGCTGCACTGAAGCAACAAGTGAACTTTGCCCACAACAAGGCAGCTCAGAGGGGAGACCAGCACCCTGAACGGGCATTAGGGTGTTCTTTTTATTATTAAAACTGAGAAAGGTATTAGTTAATGTCACATTCGGAAACCCTAGCATGTTGTGTAGAAATAAGGACGATCTGAGTTAAACCACACCGGTTGCTACATTGTAACGGGTTTAGTAACCGTAGTAAGCATAGGGACTAGTTCTGTGAGAACTATTTTCTGTGTTGTGTTTGCTACTTTTTAAGGTGCTTGGAGAATTTAAGAGAAGCCCCTATATGAGATTGAAAAGTGGTTTTAAATTTGGTTGAGGAAACATAATTTAGCTTTTAATCAATGTGCAAAGTTTAGCAAAAATCCATTTTCAAGTTTCAATTACTGATGTGTAAGATTAACGAAGTGATGGCTAAACTGAGAGCAAGCTTGCCGGTGGCCGTAAGCCCTGGGCGTGAAAGGCTCCCTCCTTCCCAGGCGTGCCGTGCCCGTCTCTCGTCGGAAAGGTGGCTGCAGCCACGGGTCTGTCCAGGACGTCTAGCTCAGAGCCACAGCCTGAGCACCTGTACCGGGGACGTGAGCCGCTGAGGAAGCTCGGTTAAGGTGCTTCCGATCGTGCGCAGAGCACAGTAACCACCGTGGCCGAGTACCTGTTAAATTACCAGTCAGATCGCCCTTTGCCCCCCATCGATGGACCGTCTCTATTCTTTAGTTAAAATGCATCAGTTTTCAAGGAGGCCATAACCCGACAGTGGGGAATATTCTATGTCATAGAGATTTTTACTGCAGGAAGATTTAGTCTGCACGTTATGTTTTATTTTTATAATCTAGTATTTGCCACACACAGCTATAGAAACTATAATGAAAGTGTAAATCTTCACCCTGAAGAGCGAGTGCCTGGGACATGTGTCGGTTCAGTACTGAAGGCTTCTCCTCCCTCCCTTCCTTGGTCTACACGTGTACTGATTCAGGAAGGCGTCCGTGAACCGGGCCTCTAGCTGGAAATCCAGGGCCTAAGGGCTAATGGCTGAGGCCAAGAGAGCATCCAACGTGCTGCTCCGTAGGCCGCCCTTCCCCAGGATGCACGGATGAGGGCTCCCCGTGCGTTCCCCCAGCCCGCACTCCACGGCCGCGGGGCTGGGGCCTGACGCTCACCTGTGGGCGGCGTGCACTGCTCCCGTTCAGTCTTAGTGACAACAGGCGACACAGCTTTGTAAGAAGCAGACGAAAGGCAGCGATCATTATTATTAGTTATTATTCCCTGGTGGCTCAGAGGTTAAGGCGCCTGCCTCCACTGCAGGAGACCTGGGTTCAATCCCTGGGTTGGGAAGATCCCCTGGAGAACGAAACGGCAACCCACTCCAGTATTCTTGCCTGGAGAATCTCATGGACCGAGGAGCCTGGTGGGCTACAGTCCATGGGGTCACAAAGAGTCGGACACGACTGAGCGACTTCACACGCACACACACACACACACACACACTAGTAATTATTAGGAATTATTATATAGGAAAGAAAAGCTTTCTATCCAAAGATCAACAGAGATGTCCAGATGGTCCAGTGGTTAAGTCTCTACGCTTCCAGTTTAAGGGGCGCAGGTTCAATTCTTGCTTGGGGAACCAAGATTCCACATGCTGCCTGGCGCAGCCAAAAGAAAAAAAGGAAACCAGGGCTCAGCGTGCACCACTACGATGCGACTGAGAGACCCTGACTGCTGAGGATCCACAGGTGACGCTGCTTGGCCTGCAGAGTCTTTGGTCCCGAGCTGGATGCCAGAGCTCACGTCCCCACCCTCCACCCCTCTTCTCCTTCTTCAGAGCTGCTAAATCAAGTGTGTGGTTAGAAGCGATCATTTCTCATCTTCTGACTGTGAGAGGAGAAATAGACAGGAGACAGGAAAACAAATCTGGTGACTGAGAAAGCCTGGATCTTGTTTAAAGCTCTGCTTGAGTTGTTAAGAATAATAACTAAAAGTCTTATTTACTTTTGTATCAAAAGTGTTTACAGAAGGGACTAAGGGGGTAATTGTATCCATTTTTCTTGTCCTTAGACTGGCTTGCATTGAAGGCTTTCTCATGTGTAGGCCCCCCCCCTTTTTTAAATTTGAGTACTTTATTTATTTGGCTGCGTGGCATGTGGGATCTTAGCCCCGCTGACCAGGGATCGAACCTGTGCCCCTGTGTGGGGAGTGAGACGTCTGAACCCCTGGACCACCAGGGAATCCTTGCATATACGCTCTTAAATGTCCACACCGTAGGGGCAGCGCATTAAAGCAAGCGAACATCGAAGACTACAGCAGAATGGGAGGGGCTTTTCACCATAAAGGGGTCAGAGTTATAACTGGACAGTCTCTCCTCTTTCCTTTCTTTTTTGAAAGGAAAAAAAGCTTTTTTTTCCCTCGCTTAAAAGCCAACAGATATTAGACAACCTGGTATTCCTGCTTCTATTAAGGCTTGATTTTACTCAGTGGAGCTGCTGTAAAAATCCTGCAAAAACAAAAAGGACTTGCTTATATTTTATAAGGATCAACCTTATTACTATTTTAACAAATTCATTTAAGCCATCTGGTGTTTGGAAAATGGGTCTGATTCTGTAAAGAAAATAAGATATAATCAGTTCTTGAGTTCATGCTTTTTTTTTAAGGAAAAGGAGACCCTTGGCTCACGTCCCCTGTGTTCTATTAATACACACTCGTTTGCCCACCAGCACTGCTGGGCATGTGCCGTGGATCAGGCGCTCAGTTCTTGAGATAAAGAGACAGCTTCTGTTCCCAAGTGCCTCCAGAGGGTGGCAGGGAGCTGCCCGGGTGCCCACGAACAGCCACAGTCCTGTCCCAGCTCAGCTGGGCCTCAGGGCCCGCCCTCAGGACAAAGCCCACGCACTAGAGGCAAGCTCCTGAGAGCCCCTGGTTCATCTCTGAGCCCTGCCCCACAATAGCGCCCGGGTCCTCGGCTGGCAGCACCCACGTGCTCCTTGGCTGGCACCTCCGAGCTCTGTCCCCCATACCCGCCTCCTCCCCTGTGCCTCTCATTGTAACAGTCTCCCCAGCAGCTGCTGGGGGCAGAGTCTGTCTGACCACCTTGAGTTCTTAGGGCCCGGGAGAATCTGGCATGAGGGGGCTGACTGAGCCAGATAGCTGGTGTGATGGAGGGCAAGGGGCCTGGCAGGGATAATAGCCCCAAAGAGGATTTCCTGAGAACACAGCCTCCTTTTGGAGAGTTCTGGAGACATACTGACAGATACTGGTAAGGGGTGGGTTTTGGCTCAGACTGCTCTGGGTTGAAATAAAAACTGAATCCAAACACATAACTCCTTTGTGAGAGACTAGCCATATAAAGTCCTCAGTCTAACACTTGACACAGAGAGAGCCCTTGGTAAGGCAAACTCTAGTCTAATATAAAATATGCTGTATCCAGTCTCCACCGGGGAAACCCAAGGTCCAGCAGGAGACAAGCAGCAGCTCCCAGGGCCCCAGGCTGCAGAGCAGCGGCTCAGGGCTCACAGCAGGGCCCTCGCTGCCTGTGTGAGCGCAGGAGGGTGTGACCACTGAAGACACAGCTGGGAGTCATCCTCGGGGGCGGGGGCGGCGGTGATCTCAGGGAAGAGCCAGGGCTGCAGGAAGCAGGAGGGGCAGGGTCACGGGGTCAGACGCACGGAGGCGCTCAGATGAGGGCGGGAGGACAGGGGCTCTGGCAGTGAAGAACCCGGGCCTCTGGAGGAGCTGCTCCAGACGGCTGGGGTCCAGGCTGGGGGGCGGGCGGAGGCATGGCGTCCAGGGTGTTCTGGAGGGGCAGGATGGACTG
>SJYC01110056.1:0-19362 GCA_006408675.1 Madoqua kirkii
CTGTAAAGAAAATAAGATATAATCAGTTCTTGAGTTCATGCTTTTTTTTTAAGGAAAAGGAGACCCTTGGCTCACGTCCCCTGTGTTCTATTAATACACACTCGTTTGCCCACCAGCACTGCTGGGCATGTGCCGTGGATCAGGCGCTCACGTTCTTGAGATAAAGAGACAGCTTCTGTTCCCAAGTGCCTCCAGAGGGTGGCAGGGAGCTGCCCGGGTGCCCACGAACAGCCACAGTCCTGTCCCAGCTCAGCTGGGCCTCAGGGCCCGCCCTCAGGACAAAGCCCACGCACTAGAGGCAAGCTCCTGAGAGCCCCTGGTTCATCTCTGAGCCCTGCCCCACAATAGCGCCCGGGTCCTCGGCTGGCAGCACCCACGTGCTCCTTGGCTGGCACCTCCGAGCTCTGTCCCCCATACCCGCCTCCTCCCCTGTGCCTCTCATTGTAACAGTCTCCCCAGCAGCTGCTGGGGGCAGAGTCTGTCTGACCACCTTGAGTTCTTAGGGCCCGGGAGAATCTGGCATGAGGGGGCTGACTGAGCCAGATAGCTGGTGTGATGGAGGGCAAGGGGCCTGGCAGGGATAATAGCCTCAAAGAGGATTTCCTGAGAACACAGCCTCCTTTTGGAGAGTTCTGGAGACATACTGACAGATACTGGTAAGGGGTGGGTTTTGGCTCAGACTGCTCTGGGTTGAAATAAAAACTGAATCCAAACACATAACTCCTTTGTGAGAGACTAGCCATATAAAGTCCTCAGTCTAACACTTGACACAGAGAGAGCCCTTGGTAAGGCAAACTCTAGTCTAATATAAAATATGCTGTATCCAGTCTCCACCGGGGAAACCCAAGGTCCAGCAGGAGACAAGCAGCAGCTCCCAGGGCCCCAGGCTGCAGAGCAGCGGCTCAGGGCTCACAGCAGGGCCCTCGCTGCCTGTGTGAGCGCAGGAGGGTGTGACCACTGAAGACACAGCTGGGAGTCATCCTCGGGGGCGGGGGCGGCGGTGATCTCAGGGAAGAGCCAGGGCTGCAGGAAGCAGGAGGGGCAGGGTCACGGGGTCAGACGCACGGAGGCGCTCAGATGAGGGCGGGAGGACAGGGGCTCTGGCAGTGAAGAACCCGGGCCTCTGGAGGAGCTGCTCCAGACGGCTGGGGTCCAGGCTGGGGGGCGGGCGGAGGCATGGCGTCCAGGGTGTTCTGGAGGGGCAGGATGGACTGCCTCGCACGGCGGGGCCTGAGGCAGCAGGCTCCCGGGAGGACGGGAGGCCTGGGCCTGGGCAGAGCTGTAACCGCCTCTTCACCAGGTAAAGGGAGGCTCGGAGATCTTCTCGCCTGACAAGCTCCACGAAGACAGAAATGTCTACTCCAATAAACAGAACTGGGATAAGGGGTCATCATTTTGGAAAAAGTCCATTCTTAGGCCAAGATAAATTCTCAGTACATCAAAAGTTGG
Source organism: Madoqua kirkii (assembly GCA_006408675.1). Taxonomy (NCBI): domain Eukaryota; kingdom Metazoa; phylum Chordata; class Mammalia; order Artiodactyla; family Bovidae; genus Madoqua; species Madoqua kirkii. The sequence continues at coordinate 1,450 of SJYC01110056.1, forward strand.
AAATAAAAAAGCATCTATAGACATGCCAGAAGAAAAGTACAAGAGGACTTTGAGAATCCTGGGCTGGGAATGTAGCACGATGCAAACGCAGGGGCGATGATGAGACAGGATGCAACTGCCCAGAAATTAACCTCTTCTGTACAAAGAAGTGGTGAACAAAGTGAGAAGCCAGTGGCGAGTGGGAAGCACATATCTGTGACAAACACAAAAATAAACAGTAGGACTGGCTAATGCAGAAGAGAGATAAAGGGTTAACATCCGTAAAACACCCTTCACCTGACCCCTAACTAATGAGATCCTGTCTTTCACAAACTGGATTGAGAAAGATGAAAACACTTGATGTTCTCAGGGCTGAAGGGTGAGGGTGAGGACGGGCTTCTGGAACGGCGAGCTGCTGGGCAGCGTGCGGATGGGGGTCTTCGTTTTAAAGGCTCGGTCCTTCGGACTTTGTCCTAAATACAGACGTAGCTGCGAGGATGCCTACTCTGGCCCTGCTCATATGGCAAAAAGCTAAGGCCAACGTCACGTAAGCAGCAGGGGGCCAGATAAACGACAACACGGTCATACCGTGGACACCACCAGAGTTAAAAACAGCGCACACACCCGTGACACACGACCTCCAACGCACAGGGAATTCTGGAAGGCGGCGCTGGAATCCTGCGTGCAAAGCGAGTTAGAGCCAGGAGAGCAGAATGAGGAGGGCAACTTTCTTCCTGCCTATATGTGTCTTATCTGGAAAACGCACCACTTTGATTGAAACAATGGAAAGTAGGGGGCTTCCCCGGTGGTCCACGGGCTAAGACTCTGCATTCCCAACGCAGGAGACTGGGTTCCACCCCTGGTCAGAGAACTAGATCCCACACGTCGGAACTAAGACACGGCACAGCCAAACACACAAATAAACAAATATTTTTTAAAAAAGAAAAGTAAATTAACATAAATTTCAAAAAAGAAAACAAAACCAAAACCCCCTCCAAGTTATCTAGCCATTAAGTCACAAGCTGCTCCTCGTTCCCCTTTTCTAACACGTGGTCATGAAAATCCTACCTACAGAGCTTTAAAGCCAGGCCCTCTCTCTGCCTCAGACTCAGGAGGGCAGGGCCACAGCGGTTATCTTAATAAACTGCCCTGAAAGGCAGTTTCCTCATCTCGCAGTACTGGCTGGAAGGCTAACCGAAACGGTGCAGGTAAATCATTTAGCAAAGAGCCTGGTACAAAGTAAGTGCTCAAAAAAATGTGATTTATTATTAGTATTAGAACACTTCCACGTCACAGTCTTCCAGTGCCCTGTCACAGGTAATTATGACCTGCCTCTGGACTTCTAGACTATAAGACATCATTATCCTATCCCCATCTCAACAGCCTCCTTTTTACTGAGTCTCAGAGGAATTAAGTAGCGAGCCTAAGATCACAACCTAGGATTGGAAAGCAGATCTCTGACTTAAACAGTCTTTCCTTCTCAGTCACAGCCATGGGAGGATCAATGAGCCCCTCTACTGCTACGTGAATTTATGTCAACTGTGACGTTCTCGGCGTTGTGCCCTGATGGTACCTTGGACAGAGCCAATCAAATTGCTGCCTGTAACTCAGTTCTGTCGATGATCACATTTCTTAAAAAGATATTAAATTCTTCTACGACGGTTAGTGGTGACAGCACAGAGAGCTCAAAAAGCAAAACGCACACACACACAGACACACCGCACACACACACACACACCGCACATACACACAGACACACACAGACACACACACGTACACACACACACCGCACGCACACACACACACACACACACACACACACACACACACACCGCACACACACACACACACACACACACACACACACACCGCACAGAGGTGGCCAAATCCCCTAAGAAATCAATATGTGCTTCATTTAATCTATGACTCTAATCACTGTTGTCCCCAGACCGAGGCATTTTCATTAGAGTGCGACTGCGTTCGGTAATTCTTTACACAACAGAAGCCGCTCTAACCCAAAGAACGTTTTTCCTGGGCTAGAAAGGCAGACTGATGCTGACATCGCTGCGCACAAGACGGGCAGAGAGCTGGCGCCCTCTCCCCGAGGCCCTCAGTGGGTTACGGCAGAACCAGACCCGCGTCCAGGCCCCTGAGCGGTAATCTGCCTCAGATTCCACACAGAGGGAGCCCACTGTTCCTCGCTTTAATTTTTTCACTGGGTTTTTTGGAATCAGTTCTGAGTTTATCTTGGAATTATGAAGCATTATGCTAAGCACATGGAATAAGTATGCTGGAGTTGCAATAAATTCCTGAGTTGATGCAGAATAATTGATTTCTTTGAGTTTTTTTTTTTTTTTAACAGTTTGGCTCAAACTGTAAATCCTCAACACTTTTCAACAGCCTTGATGTTAAATGCTTTCCTTATATATAGACGAACTTTAGTGCAATGTAACACTAGGAAAAGTCCATTTAGAAGAAAAGTCATCTGGTGTCTTTGGTAGTGATGCCCTGTTCTGAACTATCTTGGTGAGCAGTGGCCAGCTGAATGTGAAGGCTCAGACAGTCTCTGACACTTTAAATGTAATTGCATGCTATCTAATTACAGTTGTCATTCAGCGCTTAAGTCGGATCCGACTCTTTGCAACCCCACTGCCTGCAGCATGCCAGGCTCCTCTGTCCTCCACTGTTTCCCACAGTTTGCTCACACTCGTGTCCACTGAGTTGGTGATGCCATCTAACCATCTCACGCTCCGTTGCCCCCTTCCCCTCCTGCCCTCAATCCTTCCCAGCGTCAGGGTCTTTTCCAATGAGTCAGCTCTTTGCATCAGCTGGCCTAGTATTGGAGTTTCAGTTTCAGCATCAGTTCTTCCAATGAATATTCAGGGTTGATTTCCTTTAGGATTGACTGGTTTGATCTCCCTGCAGTCCAAGGGACTTCTAAGAATCTTTTCCAGCACCACAACTTGAAAACATCAATTCTTTGGTGCTCAGCCTTCGAAATGGTCCAACCCTCACATTCATACATGACTAGTGGAAAAACAGCTTTGACCATAGACCTTTTTCAGCCAAGAGATGATGCCACCTAGGTTTGTTATATAGCTTTTCTTCCAAGGAGCAAGTGTCCTTTAATTTCAAGGCTACAGTCACCGACTGAAGTGATTTTGGAGCCCAGCAAAATAAAACCTGCCACAGTCTCCACTTGTCCCCCTTCTGTTTGCCGTGAAGTGAGGGGGTAGGATGCCAAGGATGCCACGATCTTCATTTTTCTAACGTTGAGTTTCAAGCCAGCTTTTCTATTCTCTTCTTTCACCTTCATCAAGAGGCTTCTTAGTCCCTCTTTGTTTTCTAGAATCAGAATTGTACCATCTGCATATCTGAGGTTGTTGATATTTCTCCTGGCAATCTTAATTCCAGCTTGTGATTCATTCAGCTCAGCATTTTGCTTGATGTACTGTTTGTTGTTCTTGTTTAGTTACTGAGTCGTGTCCAATTCTTTTGTGATCCCATGGACTGTAGCCTGCCAGGCTCCTGTCCATGGGATTCCCCAGGCAAGGATACCGGAGTGGGTTGCCATTCCCTTCTCCGTGGGATCTTTCCAACCCAGGGATCAAACCAGGGTCGCCTGCAGTGGCACGAAGCTTCTTTACCACTGGGCCACCCGGGAAGCCCTGCATGTAAGGTGCATAAGCAGGCTGACCACATGCAGCCTTGTTGAGCTCCTTCCCCAATTCTGAACCAGTCCATCGTTCCATGACTGGTTCTGACTGTTGCTTCTTGACGCGCGTACAGGTTTCCAGGAGAGAGGCGAGGTGGTCTGGGACTCCTGTCTCTTGAAGAATTCCCCACAGTTTGCTGTGACCTACACAGTCAAAGGCTTTAGCGTAGTTTATGAAGCAGAAGTAGATTTTTTAAAATTACCCCCCTCCCAGCTGAATACACACACGTAAACACACATACGCACGTACACACAGCATGATAACCTGACCACCTCTCACGTGACTGAAAACATCAGATGCCAGAAAACATCATTTTTAAATTAGTCCCCTTCCTCTGGCACCTTTGGAAGCATTTTGGGTCAGACTCTTTCCTGGGACATAATTCACTTAAAAAAAAAAAATCTCTGTGTCATGGATCAGCTGCCCAACAGTGAGTACTTACTTGGAACAAACGGAGCAGACGGTGTCAGTTGCTGTCTTAGCAGCGAGGCAGAAGCACAGCTGTGGGTTTCAGTGACCTCAAAATCCCCATTTTTCCTCAATAAAAAAAATTTACAGGCAAATATGTTCTATCCCAGCTGAAAGAAAGATTAAAAAAAAAATCTGTCTGGGCTGCCATCCCTGCCGGAAGAGTTTCCTGGGCTGGAGTACCAAGAGCAACGTCCAGGGCCCCATGTCACGCTGACCCCCAGGCCCACGTGGAGAAGCCGGCTCAGGGCTGCAGCTTGGTCAGTCACAGGTCTAACTACAAATGCGCTACGTCACAACAGCTGGACTGATGTACCTCTGAGAAGGGAAAATTCAAGCCCCAAGTGCAGTTCTAAAACCGCCGTCACCCTCCGGTTGCTCCTGTTCTGCTTCCGGGAGTACAAACGCGTGAACGACCAGCTGGGGGGGGCGGGCTCCCGTGCGCTGAGGCGGCAGAAGAGCTGCAGGAACCGGTTATGAGCCCTGCCCCTGAAGAATGGGCCTCCATGGTGAGACCACACACAGTTTGACCGACAAATAATGGAAAAAACCCTCGTCGCCTCACAGGTGCTCATCTGGATTAAAGCCGCGCCTGAAACCGCGGACTGAAGGGGCCAGAGGGGCCCCCAGAGACCGCCGTCTGCCTGGGGCGGGCCCATTCCTGGGGGTGATACCAGATGTAAGGCACTATGCTGATACTCTAAAAACACAGGCACACTTGACCCGATCGTCTTAATTTTAGAAGTCTGTCTTAAGAAAACAGCCAGAACGTACATGGAGGTTATTACAGCCACACAGGAGAGGGAGAAAAAGGAGACCGAATAATTGTCAACATCCGGGAGATAAAATAAACACATCACGGCAAGCTCTAATAAAATACTGGGAGTGATAGAAAGAAACCACGAGGCAAGAGAGACCCGAGTCACGGGAGATGCTGGCCAGCCCTCAGGTGAAGAGGCCCGAAGCCCCGTGCGCGGCTGTGACCCCCGGAGCTATAAAGGCGAGCCCGCGCCGCTGCTGCCTGCACGTCTGAGTTCCAGGCAGGCTGAGCAGCTGCCGACGGGCAGTTCACGGAAGCCACCTGAGGTCCTTCTGACAGCAGCCCGACCCCAGGCTTCCGGGAGAAACGTTGGAGCCATGTGAGACCTGGGGTGGAACCTGACTCCAAGATAAACCCCCAGAGTGGGTGAGGAGGGAGCCGTCTGAGTCCTGGGCTAAGATCATGCATTTGCTAAACTGGGAGAATCAAGACAGATGAGTGAGAAACATACCTGACTGTAATTGAGGCTTTCGGTCATTAAAAAGGGTCCCCCAAATGATATGGAGAAGCCAAGGAGGTTATAGCGGAGAAGGCAATGGCCCCCCACTCCAGTACTCAGGCCTGGTAAAGCCTATGGACAGAGGACCCTAGTGGGCTGCAGTCCATGGGGTCGCTAAGAGTCGGATACGACTGAGCGACTTCACTTTCACTTTTCACTTTTCTGCATTGGAGAAGGAAATGGCAACCCACTCCAGTGTTCTTGCCTGGAGAATCCCAGGGACGGGGGAGCCTGGCGGGCTGCCGTCTATGGGGTCGCACAGAGTCGGACACGACTGAAGCGACTTAGCTTAGCAAGGAGGTTATAGAGAATCAGACAAGTCACTATTTTGCAACCACGAGGTAATAACTGATTCAGACAAGGTGCGCTAATGGGTCTGGAAACCCCTGGGTAAAAGGCTGATGGGGAACCGTTTATTTATTAATCACGAAGAGAAATGGGATGTTTGTCATGGAAATATCTCGCCTCCACTTTAACAAAGGGTCAAACTGAGCACAAACCAATAATGGTCCCACAGGCACTGTGGGCTACTGATGGCTGGAAAAGGAGAAGCCTTATCACCCTCTCAGGGTTCCTGCCGAAGGGTTTGTTCCAAGTGTAATAGCAGAGACACACCGACTGATTCAGACAGGGACTAGTCTAGACTAAATATGCCACTATCATGAAAGTTGAAAAAAAAAAAAGGCAGCGGGTCTCTTCCTCATCAAGGAGACTTAAGAGATGCGGCCACACCTCTTCAGTGGATGCGCCTCTTGAGGCCTGATGGGCTCTGGCTCAGAGGCAGTTATGAAGGTGGGGCGGCTGGAGGTGTGAAAACAGACTGTGAGTCAGCCGCACTCACTGATGCTCAGATGTGAGGTGTGAAAACAGTGCCCTGAGTCGGCAGACACACGTCCTTGTCCTAAGAAGACACCGCTGACATCTACAGCGGTAGGGTTACGTCTGCACCCTAATGTCAACGTTGGTGAAATTAAGTAAAGGGCAAAATATTCATTCTTTTACATAAGCTGCTCAAGTTGACGTAAAATAATCTTTTAAAGGAGAAAACCATCCAGAGAAGAGTGATACGCTACTTTTCATTCAGAAGAAACGTGCCCGAGGGACGAGTTTTAGCGTCAGCCCGGGAGCTGTCTTAGGCGCTTTCCCTGGCAGCTGAGTGGAGCATGCACTTGGAAGGCACACAGTGAACCTCTTCAGAGTTAAATCTGCAGACCTCATCCACACTGCCAGCAAGTACCACAGCATTATGAGGTAGAGCGAGGATCTCAGACATGGTCTGTTTCCTTTGCTGAGTGAACAGGAGTTCGCTTCCCATGGGCCTTTAAATGAACGACATCTAAAGGGACAGGAGTTGTCTCTTATACACATCTCAGCCTCGGGTATTTGGGTACAGCTTCTGGTGGGAGACCTTAAGCTTTTCAGTTGTTAATGCCACTAGCAAAAGCCATTCATGCGTGCAGCCTTAATGTTTCTTTGCTGGAACACCATGACAGGCCCCAGGAGGAGCCTCTCCTCACAAGGACCTCAGCTGGCCTCGGCCGGGAGCTCTTCAGTGGCCTCAAGGGAAGGGCTGGGGGCTCACCTCTCAACGTGGCTTGTTCATGTGCTGAACAGGTGTTTCACTGATTCACATGGTAACTTCCTTTCTGTCTAACACAGAACGTGAGCTTCGTGGGGGAAGGGGCAGGGACGGAACGCGAGCTTCGTGGGGGAAGGGGCAGGGACGGGGTCTGTCTTACTTATCATCCTTTACTGCTGTGTCCCAGTGTCTGGAAGCGGGTCTAGTACATAAAGAGCTGCAGGAGTAACGGACAGAGACTGACTGGTTTCCAGGGCCCTCTTCTGCACACCGAGTCTGGCTTCACACTGAACCTCAGCACACCGTCTGACACACGCCCCACATGCCAGCACCACCGGAAGCGCTGTTTGCGTTAACGCAGTGAACCCTCAGCAGCCTCACTAAGCAGGCATGGCCGTCAGTCCTGCTGTGACTGAGGACACGGGCACAAACGGCGGCCCAGTGACCTTCCCAAGGGCAGTGGCTGGTGGCCGGCCCGGGACTTGCTGGGGACAGCATGGCTGCGGGTCACAGCGGTGCCTCCCGCCAGGTCAGAGGACTGGCCTCCCTGCTGGACGCACAGACTCCAGGGCTAACCCTCCCCAGGTGACAGGGGGACAGACTTCCGGAGCCTCCACAAGCATCTTTTCCCAAGCCAGACATCCCGGAGCCTCCAGCTGCCTAACAGACACCGTGGAGCTGGTGGGCGCTCTGACACTGGGTCTCCCTCTTTGGGTTTGGTCGAGCTGGTCCCCAAAAGGCCAAGAGTCCAGCCGTGGATGCCACCAGCCCGGGGGGTGAGACCCAGCCTCGCAAAGTCACCACTTGACGTGACCAAGCTTTCTCTTTGGAAAAACGAGCTGACAGCACGTCCTCCTTCCTGGGAATGTCCACCACCGTCTGGTCCAGCTCCCTTCCTCGGGCAGGGCCCTGGCACGCACGTCGCCCGCGGGGACTCATCAGCATTCACGGCCCAGTGACTGTGCAGCTTTACCGGAGTGTGCTCACTGGCCTGGCGGCCAGCCTTCCTGTGCTTCGCCGGAACGCTCTGCCTCTGCAACTGGACTTCAGTGGTGGCACTGACTGACCTTTGTCTCCTGCTGCACAGCTAGCTCCCCCTTTCTCATAAGAGAAAAAAATCCTCATAGAGACAATTTATAGCACATCAAAATATCGACAGGAGCCTTAAGCGCTAATGCCTGAAGATAGCTGTGGGCATGACTTATCACAGAAGCACCACTGTTTATAACCTGGCAATTAGGAGTACTGACAGATGCAAACGCATTATTGATGTAAACTAGAGACGCCCGAGGCTGATGAGGCTCCCGAAGCGCTCTGACTCGGGCAGTTAGAGCAGCGCTAGTCAATACACCTCGAAGTCCCGGAGGATGGGGGAGGCGGGCGGCCAGGAAACAGAGGCCCTTCCACACTGGACACGAGACCACGTCAACTGAGACGCACTAGGGAGGGTCCGACCGGCATGACATCGAGGCCGTGTGCTCGAAGGAAGGCCTCCTGCAGGGCCAGGATCCAAAACCAAACCCGGAGGCATCCGGGCCGCCAGCACTGCGGCGTCTCCCACGGGCGGGGCACCGTGCCCCCTGCTCTGACTCTTGCTGGATCTTCCTGTCCCGGCAGAGGGGCTCGCTTCCGCCTATTTGACAGAGCACTCCGTCAACAGGGGGGCGGCCGGCCACCAGGGAGCGGACGCCCCCCAGCGGCCACGTCGCCGCCTAATGGCTCTCCAAACTGCCCAGCAGAGAGCAAGTGCGGTTGCTGGCCGAGAGGGAAACATGCGCTCCCTTTAAAACATGTTTTCAGTGAGAAAAGCACTTAATTACTAAGAAAAGCCGGGCGGCTGCACACAACGCAGAGCACCAACCACTATACGATCATGGCAAGGAGGACGCGGACCGCCACAGGCACAGCCGCAAACCTCACACAGCAGCTGGAGCCGCCGAACACGCGCGAGCTGAGCCTGCTCGGCTGCGACAGACGGGGACGGAGCCAGAGACAGGATGTGTGCTCTCTCCCAGTCTCCGCCGTCACCCCACTCCCCCGGGGAGGCCTGTCCGGTCCAGTGAAGGGCGTCTCCCTGGTGACGGGGCGCCGCGGTCTGTCATCTGTGTGAGGGCCGGCTTCTATCACAGCTCACGGGGCCCCAAAAGCCGCCGTGATCCCTGCCACGCCCCTGCCATCTCTGGGTGTTAAAAGCTTCTGCGAAGTGTAGCCGAGGGCTTTTCTGGACTTGGCCCGGAGGCCGCAGCCGACAGCGGGAACCACTTTCGTAACTCAGCCAGGCCGCCAGCCACGGCGCACGCCAACGCGCCGGGCTGCCTGTGACACCTGCAGCCGAGCTGTTTCAAGTCAGGCCAGTAAATGCAGAGGGTCAGTGCAAGCCTCCCCTCGGCCAGAATCCAGCACTCACGGGTAAGCTTCTGGGCTCCAACCATCACTGTCAGTTACTTTCAGAATCAGAGAACAGCAGGCATGGAAGGGGGCCTTGTGCCCCCGCACGCCTGCGGGAGGAAGCTGCCCTCGACGGCCGTCTGCACTGAGCAGGGACAGGAGCAGGCTGGCCCACGGGCAGTGACGGGCGTGCAGTCAGCTCCGAGGGCGCACCCACGTTTGTGCAGGAGACCCTGGGACAAGCTTGGCTGAGTGAGTGCAGATAACACCATGAAGGAAGCTCCACTGCAACCCCAACAAGGTGTGTGTAGAGAGCAGAGTCATACAAGGAACTCCTGAGCTGCCAGGGTCTCGGAAAACAGGGCACCCAGTTCCTCACCTTTTCCCGACGAATCCCACCGTCTCCTGAACGTGCTGGTGTCACTGCCTCAAGGTTCTGACAGACTAAAAAGGCAACACCCAAGAGCTTTCAGACCACCGCACGGCTGCACTCACCTCACCAAGAGCGCTCAGACCACCGCACAGCTGCACTCATCTCACACACTAGTAAAGTCATGCTCAGAATTCTGCAAGCCAGGCTCCAATAGTACGTGAACTTCCAGATGTTCGAGCTGGTTTTAGAAAAGCAGAGGAACCAGTGATCAAACTGCCAACATCCGGTGGATTATTAAAAAAGCAAAAGAGTTCCGGAAAAACATTTACTTCTACTTTATTGACTATGCCAAAGACTTTGTGTGGATCACAACAAACTCTGGACAATTCTGAAAGAGATGGAAAAACCAGACCATCTGACCTGCCTCTTGAAAAATCTGTATGCAGGTCAGAAAGCAACAGTTTGAACAGGACATGGAACAACAGACTGGTTCCAAATAGGAAAAGGAGTACGTCAAGGCTGTATATTGTCACCTGCTTATTTAACTTCTATGCAGAATACATCATGAGAAATGCTGGGCTGGATGAAGCACAAGCTGGAATCAAGATTGTGGGGAGAAATATCAATAACCTCAGACATGCAGATGACACCACTCTTATGGCAGAAAGTGAAGAGGAACTACAGAGCTGTAAGGCCGGACCCTGGGGCCATGATGGGCCGCCCCTTCTCTCCCTCGCCGGCAGGGGAAGTCCCTAATGGAAGGAGCCTCCCAGATCCTGGGGACCAAAGACAGCACACTTCGCCAGCTAAAGATGCCCCACTCCAGCCATGCAGAAGGACCTATCAGCCCACAACGCCTTGGCCTGGCGACCTATCCGAACTCCCGTCCATTAACCTGACCATCCCTTGCACCAAACGTATATTAAGCTGCTTCTAACACTGACCCAGCGCAGACTTCCTCGACCTGCCTCGCTCGGGTCAGGAAACCCCGCCTGGTAGCACTTCGCCATTAAGAAGCCTGTTAGACACTTTTTTGGTGTCCTGGTCATCTTTTTACCTAACAAGAGCCTCTTGACAAAAGTGAAAGAGAAGAGTAAAAAACTTGGCTTAAAACTCAACATTCAGAAAACTAAGATCATGGCATCTGGTCCCATCACTTCATGGAAAATAGATGGGGAAACAGTGGAAACAGTGACAGACTTTATTTTCTTGGGCTCCAAAATCACTGCAGATGGTGACTGTAGCCATGAAATTAAAAGATGCTTACCCCTTGGAAGAAAAGTTATGACCAACCTGCTGCTGCTGCTGCTAAGTTGCTTCAGTCGTGTCCAACTCTGTGCAATCCCATAGATGGGATGGGACAGGCAAGGACACTGGAGTGGGTTGCCATTTCCTTCTCCAATGCATAAAAGTGAAAAGTGAAAGTGAAGTCGCTCAGTCATGTCTGACTCTTCGTGACCCCATGGACTGCAGCCTACCAGGCTTCTCTGCCCATGGGATTTTCCAGGGAAGAGTACTGGAGTGGGGCACCATTGCCTTCTCCTGGACAGTGTATTAAAAAGAAAAGACATTACTTTGCCAGCAAAGGTTCGTCTAGTCAAAGCTATGGTTTTTCCAGTAGTCATGTATGGATGTGGGAGTTGGATGATAAAGCTGAGCACCAAAGAACTGATGCTTTTGAACTGTAGTGTTGGAGAAGACTTTTGAGAGTCCCTTGGACTGCAAGGAGATCCAACTGGTCCATCCTAAAGGAAATCAGTCCTGAATATTCATTGGAAGGACTGATGTTGAAGCTGAAACTCTAATACTTTGGCCATCTGATGTGAAGAACTGACTCACTGGAAAAGACCTTGAGCTGGGAAAGGCTGAAAGTGGGAGGAGAAGGGGACAAAAGAGGATAATATGGTTGGATGGCAACAACGACTCGATGGATGTGATTTTGAATAAACTCTGGGAGTTGGTGATGGACAGGGACGCCTGGTGTGCTGCAGTCCATGGGGTCACAAAGAGTCGGACACGACTGAGTGACTGAACTGAACTGAAGGGGATTCTCTGTGACTTTGGGCTGGTGGTTTTTCCAACATTAAGGAGGCGAGATGGGGGGCAAGGAAAAGAGAAGCCCTTGTTAGGCTCTATGAAATGGACATGCTTGAGGAAAAAGAATCTATGTAAAAGACTGATTTAAACTGCACGTCAGTATTACTGAATGAAGCTAAGTATTATAGGGCCCCATTTCAGAGACTTTCTGGAGCCTTTCAATTATTTATAACTGACCAGTCTATGGAATGACAACCTTAATTACCAGGTTTGGGGGCAAGAGAGCATTTGCGACACACCCCTTGGCACTGGCGTTTCAAAGACGCAGCAGGGACAAGACCAGCCTTCACTTACGAGTGGTGCGCCCTGGGCTTCAGAAGACACTCTGAGTGACGACCAAGTCTCAAGAGTGATGAAACACCCTGACCGAGGAGAGAGTGGGGTGACGAGGGTCAGGATGTGAATTCAGGTGCATCTTGCTCGAAGCCTCTCCTCTTCCCTGCGACTCCTAGTTATGTCTCTGAGTGAAGCGACAGACACGTGACTGCGTGTGATCATCGGTGAAACCGCCCTTCACATACACGCAGGTAAAACCCACCAAAGGCAGATAGATACCCAGTGCTGAGAAACGAGGCCCAGTTCTCATGCTTGCGCTGGGCTGGGTCGTCAGGCCGTCAGTTCACTGCCGCCCAGAGGACCTGGGACAGAAACACAGAGTGATGGAAGCGGACCCTCTGTCCCTTGCTTGGCGAGGGGGCACCGTGCCCTGTGGGCCTGGGGGGAGCCTTGGTGTGAGCACGGCGCGGATGTATGATGACAGTGGCTAGGACCGCGGGCAGGAGGGTGACACGCGGGCTCCACAGGAGGCTGGCAGGGCAGCCGCTCGGGAAGCCCGATGGGGCTGCGGGCCCAGACCCGAGACAGGGGCTCTCACACAGGCGGCCGAACTCGACCCTGCCCGATGGGGGCTACGTGCTGTTCTTTCCCTTGAAGGCGGACGGGCCAGAGTTTTCTGAGAAGTGAGCAAGGAGACCAGCCTGAGGGATAAGCTGTTCTCGAGCCTACTGGGGAACTGCTGCCTTCCAAGGAGAGTGCTGAGAGGCAAGGGGGGAGGAACACACACGCAGCCGCCGCCTCCCACCTCGGAGACAAGGCCGCCCGCGGACCCCTCTTCTGAGAGCTGCCCAGCAGCTACGGCGCCCTCCTCCTAGCTCTGTGTCCCGGGGAGAACTACCCCCACACACCCCGTCTGAACTTCCGCATCGAACTCGGAATACCTCACAGGGCTGCTGGTGGGCATTCTCAGCGCTTGGGTGAGACACGGCGTCGGTGTCCAGGGAGGCGTGAGGAACCCACACTGGTGACGAGCACCCACCACCGCCACCTTCACCGATAAAGCCGACCCCCCACAGACACAGGCCCCAAGGCAGCCCTCTCCGCCCGCCCAGGCCCCCCAGTCGGTGACTGTCAGAGCGGAGATGAGCCTGTCGCCTCCTGCCTGTGAGGTCAGTGTCCTTTCTGCTCCAGAGCTGTTAGTATCTGCTTCCACTTAAGGTGCTTCACAACGAAACAGCTTCTCGTGAATTCAAGAGTGAGCAGGTTTGGCCGACTAGACTAGGCGACTCTTCAGCTAGACCAGACGGGAGAAGGACAGACACTAAGATAAAAATTCCCAAGGGAAACTCATGCCACAGTTTTCTCCAAACAGCACTGATGTGTGAGCTCTTGTGAGGTAACACATGCCTGGGTGCAGAAAAGCCATTACTGTACGTAAGAAAGTCAGGGTGAGACAGGCTTCCTCTAAAAGCACGTGGAGTCTTGTTCTGTGCCTGTCAACCCTGGAGGAGGGAAGCCAGTTTACTGAGTGATCTCCAACTGAGAGGCATTTGTTCTAGAAGAATGGCAACTGTGGGGAAACACGATGGGCCCAGACTGGAGGCATTTCTAGAAAAAGCAGAGAAGACACTGGTTTAAATTCTTGCGTGAAGAAGTCTTTTTTTTTTTTTTTTTTTAAGCTGCTGGTGCTGCTAAGTCGCCTCAGTCGTGTCCAACCCCATAGATGGCAGCCCACCAGGCTACCCCGTCCCTGGGATTCTCCAGGCAAGGACACTGGAGTGGGTTGCCATTTCCTTCTCCAGTGCATAAAGTGAAAAGTGAAAGTGAAGTCACTGAGTCATGTCCAACTCCCAGCGACCCCATGGACTGCAGCCCGCCAGGCTCCTCTGTCCATGGGATTTTCCAGCCAAGAGTGCTGGAGGGCGTTGCCATCGCCCTCTCCTTTTAAGCTGCAGAGGAACTAAACACTGAACAGGCTGAAAAAACTGTAAAACTAAACACGCCTCTCATTGCTCTGCTTTCTGAAAACTTCTCAGAACGCTGGGGAACCTTTTATCCCTATAGAAACATTTCACCTATCCAAAGACACAGGGTCCACTTAGAGGGCAATCCTGGTCATTGTTTATAAGTTCATGCAGACTTCCGGAGGACTTTGTTCAAGTCCAAAACAGAGTATATAAATCTCTGCTGCCTCTGACTGCTTGTTATTTTTTTAATATGTAGATTGAGCTTTTGATCTAATCTTAGTTTATCTACAGGAGCACAGGGTAAAGTACCCCTGGGCTACATCTCTAAACTCCACGTTCTGTTCCATGAAATGAGTGAACAGACTGTATCTAGAACAGAGAGGCCTGGCTTACCCCCCGAAGGGTCAAAGTCAGAAAGAGCTTCTGTGAGGCTCTGATGGATATTAATTCCATCCCAACTCTGCCTCTAAAAAACTTACAAAGTCAATTCATATTTATATGGCACAGAATGGGCGCTTGATAAGTAGGGAAAGAGACGGTGGGCCTGGAATTAAGTACAGTGTGTGCGTGATTTGTCTGGCAGAGTGGGATCAAAGTCCCTGAGACGTTGGCCAGGGAGCAGGGAGGGGTCGATCAAAGGCTCCTGGGGGGAGCACTCCCATCCTTCTCCAGCCTGCGCGTGACTGCGTTACTGCCCTTCATGTGCGGCTGCCATTTTCGTTGAAGGAAAACGTTCTCCTCAAAAATATGCTCAGTACCAGTGGTGCGTCTTTACCAGAAAGGAAGGTTAGCAGCAGAGGCGCATGCAACACTAAGAAAGCAATCAATTTTTCTTTTTTTACTTTCTCTATAGCAGAAAGTTCAGACCAGGATAAGTTTTTGGAATTTATGATGGCACAAATGCATGCCTGGCTTTCAACTTTGCTCACCTGGAACCTAAACTCTGGAGAGTTAAAGATCTTGGTTAAAAATGGTCAAGGAAAGGTGAGCATACAGTAATATACCCTGAAATGTATCCGTAGCTACTGCAAATACTCAAGAAGGGGACAGATACTGATGTGAAATGTTGAACCACGGCATTTCAGAACTGGAAGGAGCCTTGGCGCTACAGTATGATCCTTTGATTTTATAGACAAGAGACTGGAGGCTTGAAGTTCAAGCTCCAAAGGACCCTCAAATATCAGTCAGTGTCTGAAACACTTCATTTTATTTTTCTCAATTAAGAAAAATTGATGATTGGTTATAACATTCTTCTTTAGGAGAAGAGAGAATTTCTTATTGTGAAAAAAATTAAGAAGTTACCATCTTGACTAATTTTAAGCATATATCAGTAATTCAATAGTGTTAAGTACATTCACATTGTTGTAAAACACATCTCTAGGACTTTTCTACCCTGAAAACCTGAGACTACACCCATTTAGACACTTAGCTCCCCTTTCCACGGCCCAGCCCCTGGCTGCCGCGACCACCCCCTCCCCGTCTCTGCGCCTGGCCCCGTGAGGACTCGCACTCGGGGGAATCAGCAGTGCCGGCCCTTCTGCGTCTGGCTTAGCGCACTGAGCGCAGGCTTGCAGGTATGTACACACTGCAGCCTGTGTCAGTCCCCTTCTTTTTAAGACTGAATAATATTCCCCGGCACGTAAACGCTACGTTTTGCTGTTTGTCCATCTGTCAGTGGGAATTTGGGTTGCTTCTACCTCTTGAATACTGTGAATGATGTGTAATTCTTTCCGTGTATTTTAAATGCCCCTCATTTACAGATCGGAGAAGGCAATGGCACCCCACTCCAGTACTCTTGCCTGGAAAATCCCATGGACGGAGGAGCCTGGTGGGCTGCAGTCCACGGGGTCACGAAGAGTTGGACACGACTGAGCGACTTTATTTTCACTTTTCGTTTTCATGCATTGGAGAAGGAAATGGCGACCCACTCCAGTGTTCTTGCCTGGAGAGTCCCAGGGACGACGGGGCCTGGTGGGCTGCCGTCTATGGGGCTGCACAGAGTCGGACACGACTGAAGCGACTCAGCAGCAGCAGCAGCAGCAGCACCTATAGATGACTGTCCTCTCCTCCACCAAAACGCCTGCCGAATAAACTTCGGAGACGCGCCTGGGACCACCAGCACAGTGCTTCAGCTAAGAGTGAACCAGAGGCCGGGGAGCGCGCAGGGCTGCCCTCCCCACAGGGCCTGTGGCAGAACGCTCACCGTCTCAGGCCGTCTGCAGGACGACATTCGGGTTAGCAAGCGGGCTGCCACCCATGCCATCAGCCCCCTTCCCGGCATCTTCAAAGCCTGGGCAGAGCACCGCCCTGAACGGCGCGCGGCAGCGGGCCCCCAGCTCGGGGGCTGACGCAGCCCCTGTTTGAGCTGCTTCCTTGAAGAACACGAGCAGCTGACGTGCCACGCAATCTCGTCACCACTAGGCAGCTGCTGAGAAGAGCGGTGTAACTCCACCATCTTGTCATCCAGAATCAGAAGACCCGCATCGAGCTGACCTTCTCAGGGTGTGACCACAGCCTGCAGCCAACCATACACGTCCGCATCTCAGTACTCAAGTCACACAAGCCCTGCTGAGCTGGACACACGCGTACCGCATCACTGGCTCAGTCAGCAAGCATCCTTGGGAAGGGAGTCCAGCGCTCCACCGCCGGCCTGCACGCGCAAGTGCGGGGCCGGGAACCTGCCAGCCCGCTCGGCTCTGAGCCTGGTCGAGCTGAAGGGGCGCCGTCCCAGGGGGCACGCTGGCAGGTGCTGAGACTGGCACACAGCTGAGCGCACCCCCAGACTTTGCACAGACACTTTAGTTTCCACCAGGTTTGAACAGAAAGGTGCTACACGCTGAAGACTCAGCTGGATTCTCCTGAAAACATAATCGTGACTCACGCGCTCAAGGAAATCGCGGCCAAGCACAGGAACTCGGGCCTGCTCAGCAAGGCTGCGGGAGGGGCTCCTGCTGCCGCTGCTCCCACAGGCAAGGGCATCTGGCTAGGGACGAAACTGCTTCAGAATGTGGGCAAATGCTTTCTCTGTGATTTCTCACAATCTCTGAATGACCCAGGCTGGGCACCGCCCTCCCTGCAGGCTACAGAGTACAGCAAACAGCAAAAGAAGGCAGGTTATGGCTGCTTACAATCCTAAGGGCGTGGCATATCCTAAGGGCTTACAATCCTTAGAGCGTGGAGCTCTCACTTGGGGGTGATGACAGTCTAACGATCTACTTAACAGAAGGATCAGGAGTACACAGAGCAGCAAAATGGAGAAAAGAGCAAAGACGAGAGCAGGGTCTGGGTGACGCTCTTGTTCCTCTGTTCGGCGTGAACCACCCTGATCTCTGCTGACGTCTCAGACAGAACGTTCCCCGTGACTTCTCCACGGCCCAGACGGTGGGAGCCAAGTGCCTGGGCCCCTTACTTGGCTGGCTTCCGTGCACCATCCCGGTGCCACTGGTACCAACGCAAAGGGCCTCTCCCACTTTTCTGACCTCACCTGGGAAGCGGACAGGGAAGCCAGGTTTAGCAGGGGCTAGTCTGGGACCTGCTTTCAGTAGAGGAAGAACTCACATGAGTTGCCAGGCTCAAGCTGTGTTTATGAAACTATTTTATCTGGAAACAGAGTTTATACAAAAGTGGGTGAATGTCTCTGCTGTACAGGACGCGAGAGGACACAGGCAGCTGGAGAGAGAAGGGCCTGGGGTTAGGGGGAGAGGTGGTGGAGAGAGAGGGGCCTGGGGTTAGGGGGAGAGGTGGTGGAGAG
>SJYC01110057.1:0-31699 GCA_006408675.1 Madoqua kirkii
TGCATGTGGGTCCTTTGAAGTGGGAAAGACAACTCGTGAGAGCCTGTCTCTTATACACATCTAGATGTGTATAAGAGACAGGGGGAGAGGTGGTAGAGAGGGGAGGCTGGGGTCAGGGGGAGAGGTGGTCCACAACAGTGTGTTCACAACAGAGAAGAAGCGGCCGCCGGCCGGCTTGCAGTCTGCGGGCCACAGTTACGGACAGTGAGGGAAAGGAGCCTGAGGTGCTCATAGAGGAACTCACTCTGCACGCGCCTCCCGTGGTGAGGGTCACGCCTAGGGGCCGTGGGGAAGGAGGGTCACCCTTAGGGGCCGTGGGGAAGGCTGGTGAGCTGCTGATGCTGCTGGAATCCCTGCGGTGGCCATGTGAAGACTAAACATCTCGGTACACAAAGGAAGGGTGGCCTCTGAGGACAGGATGGGCTCGGATGACACCGTCCTTAAATGACTGGGGAATAGCACTGGGAATATCTTGATCCTTCCGTTCCTCCTGACGCAGGAGCTCTCCTCCTGGTCCTTCTGAGTCTGCCCTCAGGAACGGAGGCCTGAGTGCGTCTCTTGCCGCGCCCCGGGACAGGGCATCCAGCCTTCTCGCGCCTCGGATTCTCTGTGCCTAGACAACCAGAAGAAATCTTTCCCCGGAGACGTCTTCAAACACTGCAGAATCTCACCCTGCAACAGGGGCGTCACAGAGCCGGGAGCCCCGCGAGGACGGCAGCAGGGGGCGGGCAGCGGCAGGAGGCCCCGGTCTGAGGGCCGCCCCACCGAGGCGCGCGCTGGTGGCCGGCGAGGGGCCACGGGCTCTCTCCAGGGAGACACTGCTGGGACGCAGGAGCACGGGCCGGTCTCGTGGAGACCGTGGAGCACCCCGTGCAGGCGGACGTGACTGGGGGTCGCTGCGGCTCTGGGGCGACGCCTCAGGTTGCCGGGTCCCCCTCCTCCCAGGGACCAGCTGACGGCCCTCGCGGGTTCGGGGCTTCTGGCGGCACACGGCCTGGACCGAGGGCCCCAGGCTCAGGTGACCAACGGCGTGTGCTCGTTCAGTCCCCAGACAGCGAGGAGCCGCCACGCGGAGCCAGGCTGGCCCTCCTGAGCACCGTGGCGAGCCGGCGGCTGTCCCAGGGCGTCGCACGCTGTCGCCGACTGACTGACCCCCTGTGAAGCCACCGGAGTGAAGCCCTCGAGGCAGGGGGAGCCCGGCCCGGGAAGGGCTCGGGGGCCGCTCCACGCGAGGGCGACCGGGGTGCCAAGAGGGCCAGGCTGCGGGAGCGGCGGCGGCCAGGCTGGCAAGGGCGTCACCCGGACGCTGCGGGTGGGGCGGCCGGGCCCCTGGAGGATCTGGGGCAGGCGTGCCACCTGCTCTGATCCCTTTCAGAGGCTCACCCATGGCCAGTGGAGAAAGGAGCGCCAGGCCCGCTGGAGACACGCAGATGTGGCTTTCTCCAGGGCCTCGAGGCCAAGGCCAGCCCGGCTGGCTCAGCGCAGGCGGCTCAGGGAGGGAACTCCAGTCAGCGTGCCGGTTAACACAGGAGGCCTGCACCCGGAAGTAGCTGCGCGGCCCCCGCCCGGCCTCCATTGAGACGGTCACAGTCGCTGGGCAGCTGTCCTGGGGAAGGCCGGCCTGTGGCCCCAGGGTTTGAAACTGGTTTGTGCGGATTCACTGGGCATGTCTGGTGAGAGCCAGTCTATCCTTTTTTTTTAAAAAAATAAAGCATTTCAAACTGAGAAGTGACACAGACAATTATATAACAGAAGAAATGGTGGCAAGATTATGTACAGGTCCCTTTTCTCAGCAGTTCCTACTCTGAGCAACTTTACAGTGAAAGAGAAAACCAGTCTGTTTGGGAGGCGCTTGCCAACCTTTGTGTGGGAAAATGCCAAAAACTGCATCTTCCTAAATATATGCAAAATAAGGATGTAGGCTGCTTGTTTTTCCAAGTTCTGGTGCTAAAGGATCCCATAAAACTCCTCCACTGATGCCTTGGGAAGGCCATTCTTCTAGAGTTTTCAAAAGGGCAGCTCACTTCTCTGCCACTATCTGCAACCTTGGAAATCTGCAGACCAGCTTCTTTTTCTGACGATCCTATATCTCTTC
The DNA here is from genome assembly GCA_006408675.1 of Madoqua kirkii. NCBI lineage: Eukaryota > Metazoa > Chordata > Mammalia > Artiodactyla > Bovidae > Madoqua > Madoqua kirkii. Next base: position 2,096 of record SJYC01110057.1, read on the forward strand.
ATGCCTTTACAGTTAAAGATCTTTTCTTTAAAATGGCAGAGTTATTATACTCCTAGATAACTGCAGAACTCAAAGAGAGCTGTCAGAACCTGAAAGGTTCCGACAGAAGGGACTGTTCTATGATGCAGGTAACATAGCAAGACTATTAACTTAGACACAAGATGAAAACCAGCTCCTGATACTGCTTCCTTTATGAATGGTTTAGAGTCAAGCATGAGAAGGGTCAGAGATGTAAATATATACCTTGATACACACGTCACAAGTCACAACACGACATAACGGCAGCCATGCCGGGATCTCCTGAGGATTCGAAAGAAGCGCTTCTAACACATTCACGGGTCTCAGGAAAATGTAAGGGTGTCCTTGCACAGCTAAACAAACTCACTGCAAAGAACAGCGGAAAACAAACGGAAGCAGAAACGGACCTTACGGTGGGACTAGTGCTGAACTGGAGAAAAACAGCGGAAAGGACGGCTTTTCAGAGGGTGAGAAACCCAGCGGACAGCAGGCCGCCCCGCCTCTGGCGCCCTGATCGATTCTGCAGAGACAAGGACACGTCGCTGCACCAGGAGGCCCGGCTGCGGCCCCGTCCACCTTGCAACAAGGAAGAGCAGAGCGAGAGGCCAAGGCGACCGCCGGCTCTCCCGCAAGAGGAAACAAATTCCTCGCCGGGTTCTGGGGGGTCGGAGCCTACGCAGCTGTTTCACACCTGCAGACACGCTGCCACGTGGCAACAAAACAGCTTCATCGCCAGTAACGCTATCCTCAGGAAAAGGGCAGCAGGGTTTTGAGTTACAATCTTAAAACACTAGGAAAAGTTGAATATATTTATACTCTTTGGCATACGTCCGGGTTTCAATGTGTAATGCATCCAACAAAGAGATGCAATTTTAAAGCATTCTCCCATACTTAGAGCACCATCTAGTAAAGTGTGGGGACCCAGCTCCCCAGAGGCCGTGTGCTCTGGGACCTCAGAGCTGACACTTCCTTGGCGCACCCCTTGATTCAGTGACGGACAGCCTGTCTCTGGCCACACCAGCAAGAGGAAGAGAGTCTCGAGATCCCGGGTGTGACTCACAAGCCCCAGAGCTGCGACGCCCGATCACGGGGACGCGTGAGAGCTCCGCGCTCCCGGCCACCTCACCTGCCGGCGGATTATGCCCAGGTCTCTCCTGGCTTTATTCACCAGGGCTTGAATTTCTGCGGGATCCTTCACGTTCTTGTTTTCTCTGAAGGCGTCTCTTATCCTCCGGATGGCGTAAGTTCTAAATGAATTCAGGGAAAAAGAGGAACACGTGTCACTGTGTCGGAAACAATGCTTTTAAATGAATTCACAAGAGTTTCCCTAGAAATCAGCTGTCTGCTGGGCCCCTGGGGAGAACCTCTGCTCGCTGCTCTGGGCACAGGCCCATCCATTCCTATGCTGGGATGACTGAGCAAACAGATTTAGGGAGGTGAATCGACTCTGGACAAGTCACACGGAACTCTGGAAAACGCTCCTCAGAGCTGTTGGCGTCTGGCTTCCCTCCACTGACACGGACGACTGGTCCTCAACGTGCAGAGACAAGCAAGGACTGCAGTGCGGCCAGGCGCCGTATGAGCGGGCACGCGGGCACCGAGACAGCGACGGGTGCCGCCCTGGCGTCAGCTCTCTAACCTCGCCCTGCCCTCTGGCTGTTGCCTCCTCCCATGGACTGCAACAGGCGTGGTCCGTACTGGGACCCCCCACAGCTGAGAGTGGAGATGACACCAAGAGGCTTGAGAGTCATGAACAGCAAGCATGGACAAACTGGACTGAGTCGGTGATTTAAGTTGTGATGGAAGAAAATGTCTCAGAAGTGATAATAATAAATTAAGAGCGTTCGTGGAGGTTTAACAACCAGACAACTATGCCAAAGTATTTACTTACAAAACCCTAAACTCCAAGGTCAGAGGAAAACTACTTCCAGAAAGGATAAAAAAATAACTTTAAGCTGGTAATAACGAATGCAACGTAGGTAAGTACAACCTCAGATTTCTATGTTCAGAAACCTGCAAAAAAAACAGCTGTTTCCAGTCATTTGCCGAACTGTATCGAGGGCCCAAAGGGACGAGAAATAACGTCTCTGAATCTAGGACGGATGGCCCAGGGACCAGGCACAGGAGACGGTGCCCAGAGTGGGATATGCATCATCCGATTTAATACGCACAAACTGCAACTGAGAGGGAATAACAGTGAAAACGGCCAAGGCAAACGCCCAGGAAGCGGTAGAGCTAGGTTCTGCAGACAGCTGAACAGACTCTGTGACTTTCAGCTGCACCTGCTATAAGCCAGGCTGCTCTCCATTCGCCAGGGCATTTAAAAGAACAAAGACTGACTGGCCTAATGAAGAGCAGAAAGATCATCTCGTCCCAATGGGACTTCAAGTCTTGCTCCAAACAGTTCAGGTGCCAAGCAAGTCTTAGGAAAATGGCTGAGAGAATTATGAGGGACAGAGCCACTGACAAAAGCAGTAAGTCTAAGTGGAACAACTGAGCTTCATTATTTTAAGGAGGAGGACACTGACCAGTGAGGAGGATATGGAGCGAGGAGGCCAAGTTACCCTCAGAAAAGCCACCCCAGAGACCAGAGGCTCTCAGTCTTGGGGGGAAGCTGGCAGTAAACCCAGGAGAGGCTTCCCTGCTGGTTTGCTGTTACCGTCAGGGTCAAGTGCGTGAGCGTGGACGGGGCGCCCCTGTTCCTCGACCCCAGCCCGCCAAGCTGTGGGGGAGCTGGCACTAAACCCAGGAGAGGCTTCCCTGCTGGTTTACTGTTAGTGTCAGGGTCAAGTGCGTGAGCATGGACGGGACGCCCCTGTTCCTCGATCCCACCCCGCCAAGCGCCGCGTCCAGGAGGAGCCACTGACTCCGGCCTCACGGGAAGACCCCAAGTTTCCTGACGGCCGGCCTGCTGTTTCTCCACACGGGGAGTGTCCTTCTCCAGCCTGATTTCTTGGCTAACTCTTCCATGTCCTTAAAGACCTAACCAAGTTAGTAACAAGTAAGACAGAAGATTAACATCCTGAGTACATGTCAATCAAGTAGAAGGAGAAGGACCGCAGTCAGTGAGCGAGAGGTATGCACCAAGAATTCTCAAGGGAGCCCAGAGTGACTCAACCTGGAGAGAAGCGTGACATAAATGTATGGATCCTCAGCCTCAGCAATGATCAAAGCAGCGTACATTTAAACAGGGCAGAATCTCCTGTCCATCAAATTAGCGGGTTTCTTTTTAAGGGCAAGTACAGCTTGATGGTGGAATATGAACTACATTTCCTGTGGGGAAAAGGGCATCATGATCTGTAATAATGTTCATAATCCTTTATTCACTAACTCTACTCTTAGTGATTCTGTAGAAACAAGCCTGTAGAAATAACAAAGCTGTATACAGAAAGATGTTCACTACAGAACTGTCTATAAACATTAAAAATTGAAACAACCATAAGTGTTCAACAGAAAAGTGGCTATATAAATTATGACATCATGCAGCTTTTAAAAGAGGTGGTTCCAAACCCTTAAAGTCACGGGTACCAAGGTCAGAAGTATAGAAAGGTGTGAGGAGGGTATTCAGCCTCCCGGCCCTGGACACTCTGCTCCATTAGCTGCAGGTTCCCATGAAGCCTCCTGAAGACACTGGGTTCATAGTAGACCCTCCAACATGTATATTTCTCTTCACAACAGTGGAGCTCTAAACACACTGCGCATCTTTAATTCCTGAACCAAAATACAAAATACATCATTTCCTATCAGTACAAGTGAGCGGACCCACAGCACAGAGACCCACCATTAGTGGGTCCCTTACTTCCCTGGTGCCTCAGTTGGTAAAGAATTCGCCTGCAGTGCAGGAGACCTGGCTTTGATCCCTGGGTTTGGAAGATCCCCTGGAGAAGGAAAGGCTACCCACTCCAGTACTCTGGCCTGTATAGTCCACGGAGGCACAAAGAGTCGGACACGGCTGGGAGACCTGCACTCACTAACGAATGGGTGCTTCGACTGTTTCCAGTCTTGCCATGACAATCACCACCCTTGTTTCCTGTAGCATCACGTGCATGTGTGTGTGGTCAGCTCACAGATACGGAAGTGGTAAGGCAAAGGATAAGCGTATCTGCGGTTTTAATAAGATATCGCCCAAGTTTTCTCTGCAGAGGGACGAGCCCACGCTTCCACCAGCAACATGTACACTGCTTGTTTCCAGCCTCACTGCCAACGTGCGCTGTCAAACGTTCTGATCTCTGCTGACCTAACAGGTGAAAGACAGCTCTCATTTCACTTTACGTTACATTATGCTTGTTACGAGTGCTGCTGCCCAGTCTTTCACAAGCTTAAAGCCATTCGTGTCGCTGTTAATGCTCTCTGCCTTTTCCTAACTGAGTGATCTTTCTGATTGATTTGTAAGATGGTGCAAAGGAAACCACCCTTTGGGATGAGTCGTGAAGTTCTGCCTGGACTACCATCTGACTTTACGTTTGTGCGCTTTGTCATGGACAAGTGCTCCGTTCCGCCAAGTGGGCCATTTTTTATATTATGACTTCTGATCATACATCACAGGTACGAGTCTTCTCTACTGTGAGATCACAACAAATACGCACCCATGTACTCCTGAGAACTTTTTTGGTCCATCTTTTTATGTTTAACTCTTTGATCTTTTTGGAATTAATTTTGGTGGAAGCTGTTGAATATGGAATCTAACTTTACCCTCTGATGTTAAGTTTTCTGAAATGAAAGATATTAGGTCTATACTCAGGATGATCTCATTTATGTTAAATACAGAAAAAATACAAAGAGATAGCATGTTTCAAATTACTTTTGATTACTGGAGTTTATGCTTTCTAAATTTTAAAAATACTTTTAAAATTTATTTTGGCTGTGTTGGGCTTTCGATCCTGTGTGAGCTCTTCTCTGGTTGCAGCGAGCAGGGCCTACGGCCGAGTCCCGGGCGCGTGGGCTTCTCACTGCAGTGGTTTCTCTGTTGCAGGAAGCAGGCTCCAGGGCACAGGCTCGGCAGCCGTGGCCCCCGGGCTCCAGGGCCCAGGCTCGGCAGCTGTGGCCCCCGGGCTCCAGGGCCCAGGCTCGGTTGCCCTGTGACATGTGGGATCTTCCCAGATCAGGGATGGAACCCATGTCTCCTGCGCTGGCAAGTGGATTCTTTATCACTAAGCCACCAGGGAAGTCCCGCTAAATTATCATAATAATTCTTATTTATTAATAATTTAAAGTGCTGGTAGTTTACCATAATAAAGAAAAATCAGAGAAGGTTCAACCTGTGAAGAAGAGATTGGGAAGGAAATATACTTAGACAAATAAATATAGCCAGGAGACATGTACCACTGGGGATTAAATTAAAGCAGTACCCTGGGGAAAAGAGGAAGGGAGTGCTTAGTATTAACAGATAACAACAAAAGATTCTACAAGGATTTTTTAAGCAAGGCAGGGACAACAAGGCAGATGTGTCCAGCAGGCTACCAGAAACCTGGTTATGGATATCTGATGAGAAGGTCCAAGCTGGTAAATAAACCTGAAAATCCTTGACAAAGAAGAATGGGGCAAGACGGTAGGGTAGTTACGTCTGCTCTGAGGACATCTGCAGAATCGGAAGAGCAGCTAGCCTGGGACTCAGCCCGGGAGAAATGGTGCCAGTGTTTAAAAACAGGCAAGGTGCCGAGGCAGGGAAGATGGAGACGAGGAGGCCCAGTTTATGAGCAGGGAGGACACAGGAACGCCACTCGTCCTGGAAAAGACAGGACGAGGCCTGGGAAGGGCCTCACCAGAGCGAGCAGTTAGGAGGCAGTTAGTAACTTCATCAAGAACACGTCGGCACAGGCTCAGTGATGACAGTGCAGTACACACAGGACCAAACACCCCGGACTTTTGGAAACATGCTTGTGAATAACAACTAGGAGAAGGAGAAAAAATTGCCACATAATAAGAAAATATTTTTAAATAATGAAGAAATCAATGCACGGAATCTTTGGAATGTAGTCAAAGCTATACTCAGATGAAAATGAATGGCTTACTCAGCTTATTAATAAAGTAAAAGCACAGTTTAATAAATTAGAAATACTTCCTAACATTTTAGAAAGGCAGTAACATCCCATAGGAAAATGAGACAATTTTAAAAATGTGCCAAATCAATGAAAAGTGAAAAAAAAAACCCCAGTGAAATTAGCTAAGACAATTGAGTTTGTTCTTTTATGTTATGACTTCTGAAGTATACATCAGAAAGCAAAATTATAAGGGAAAAAAGAGCTAAGATTGAAAGCTTGAGCAGAGGGGTTTTAAACAATTATTTCAGAAACAGAGAGCGGGGCAGGCTGGCGAGAAGGCCAGTGGAGCTGGGCAGTTCCCAGTACAGTGGGCCAGTATGCCAAAGTGGGTGACTTTTCTCCAGCTGAGTTCAGTTGCCCAGGTGTGGTTATGGAAAAGACAGATGTGTTAGTAAACCCACGGCTGCAGTTCTGACAGGCGAGTGTAACAGAAGGGCAATTAGAGAGAAAAACCTTCTAGGGCGCAAAAGAGACGGTGCTGGGAATTCCTTCCCCCATGGTCATAGAATTCTGAAAGCCCAGCTCTGAGAACTCTGGCCAACCTCCTACTTAGTCCCCTTTGTGGAATTCAAACCTTGATCTAAATATCCAATAATAAATAATCAAATAAATTGTGGTAAATTTATGGCTTATAATAAGCATTAAATATTAAAAATGAAAAATATGAATATCCATGAAAAAGTGTACTCAAAATGTTATGACCTAAAAGCCATTTTTACATAATTGCAGATTTTAGGTACAGTTCTATGGAGATATTTTTTTCCAGTAACATTCTCTTAAAAAAAAAAAAAAAAAAAAAAAAAAAAAAGGAACTTCCCTGGTGGTCCAGTGGTTAAGACTCCATGCTCTCAATACAGGGGAACTAAGATCCCACAGGCCTCGCAGGGGCATGCCAAAAAACACCCAGAAAAACACAAAACCAAACCAAACAGCCCTCAACAATGGAAAGAAAGAAAGAAAGGCACCCTCGTCCTGCAGCAGATGTCCTCTCAGGCCCTCGAGGAAAACGTTTAGGAGCATTTCTGTCCAGGCTTTCTTTCTGATGCTTAAAAGCATTTAGGATCTTTAACCGACAATTCATCAAAATTAAACTTCCAGTTAACACTTGGATCTATCCTCATTGCCACTGACATTTTGTGGCAAACAACATTTTTCAGAATGTAAACCAATCTATCAAAGTAAAGGCAGCCTCTACAGTGCTGTCTGGCGCCGGGGCAGAGAGGCGTACCTCCCTGCTTCTGGGTTTTAGACACGGCCGTGTGGGAAGCGAGGTGCCCCGTGAGCTGGACGAGGAGAGCTTGGACCCATAGTGCCTTTCTCACCTGATCCTGGACCAAGAGGGGTGAGGGACCAACTGTCCTTCATCCGTGGAGTCCTGCAAACACTCTGGGGGGGGGCACCCAAGGCGCCACGCCAGCACTAATCCTCATGGAACTGGCCACGCTTCCTTTAAGGCCCCACCATCACATCAACGCGCCATGGGCAGGGACCGGATTTTCTGCCTTCTTCCTCCATGACCCCCTCATCTACCAGACAGGAGCCTGACCTTATACCAAAAAGGCAAACTCAAGCTTTCATTATGTAATAAGAGCTGGAAGTTAGAAAACTACAGAATACAATTTTTAAAATTTTACTTTAAAATTATACTGTGAACTGTGCCAATGTAAGACAGGGCCTTTAAATGATTTAAATTTAAAGAAGATAACTATCTATGGTAGAATATTCAATTACTTCTGGATTTTCCACTTTATGGGAGAAAATAAAGCATGAACAATAGAAATTCCTCTAGTAAACAACAGAAATAGAACAATTCCTTGTGGTCTAAACTCAACTGTCTTCATTAAAATTTTCTAACAGCACGGCTAAAATGAAGTCAGATAAAGTGACTTCTGTTTATGTTACCCTTTCCTCCTGCCATTACTCACCAGCAAGGATAAGTGAGCCAGGAAGAAAAGAGGACAGAGGACATAGGTAAGTCACCAAGCCTGTGCTCAGCTCATCATTAAGGATAATTCACAGAGCAGAGAAGTGCAGAGTGGTCCTCGATCCCCCTTCCTAGACTGTGTGAAGTAGCAGAATACCGGCTGGGTTATTCAGAAGGGAAAAAAAAAAAAATTACCTAAAAATATTCCAGAGATACAGTAATCATCTGTAAAACCAGAAACCAGGAGGTAAATAAGGATGGTCTCGGGACTCAGAATTCTTGGCTGGGAAGGAAGGTCAATATCGTGGTGAGCATCCCAGGAGCATCCTGGCTTTGGAAGCACCTTGAGGGACCGGCTGGGCCTGGCTTCCCTCCCTCTCTGAATATGGAGTGAGTCCAGCACAGGGAGGCCACGAGCTGCCTTTACTTTACCGACTAGGCATTAAGGGACTCTGACCTCTATATGTAAGTTTATGCAAAGAGGCACAAAAATCACATTCCTCCCTGGCTTTACTCAAAAGTCCAGAAGCACTTTCACCCTTCGGCGAGCTTTAATTTTGCTGTTCACAGAGAAGACGCATCTCTAACATTCTGTCTGGTCTAACATTCTATGAATTCAAAGATGCAGTTAACCTCTGTGTCTTCTGGGATGTCACTGGCAGCGCGGGCATGGAAGACCCTGCGCTGTCACAGGGGGATGGTCATCCCGACCTGAGAGCTGTTCTGCCTTGAGCTGTTTGCTGGCTTGGCCGTTTAGAGTACAAATAACCTGTAACCGGCTTCCCTGGGGGCTCAGATGTAAAGAATCTGTTTGCAAGGCAGGAGACCTCCTATTGCATCTTTCTTTCAAGTGGGTCAAAATACTTTCATGCATTACATAATTTATCTCCATAACATCTCTGTGAATCATCTAGTAGGTGTTTGGGTATTTCTGTGTTAAGATTTAATTTTATTTACAAAACTGCAAGACTGAAGAAAACTGAGCAAATATCTGCATTTACAAGTTATTACTATTTATTTCACTGTTTATATTAATACTGACTGAATAACAATAGACTGACACTTGGCATGTACCTGACCAAACAAAAAAAGGAGACATAACTGGTCAAACCCCAAATGCAGCTGGAAACGCAGCCCTGATGATGAACATAAGCCCCTGTCTCCTCACTCTGCCGGGCAGGCCCTGGAGTCTTCACCTGCGGGCTCACTCCTCCCTTTGGGCCACGGTGTGGTTGAAGGATCCTGGCCACAGGCTGTTCCTGACACCAACCACGTCACGGTCACTGCTTAGAGCGCCTGGGCCATTCTCAGAGGTGCTGCCTCTTCCTGGCCACGTAAGTGCATCCTCAGTTGCGTAAGAGCATCCTTGTTTAGAAGCCACGGAAGCGAGAGAGGTGCACAGCAGTGCTGGAGAGCGTCTCCAGAGAGCAGCCCCCTCAGCTCCTGACGTTCTCCTGCTAACCACACAGGTCCAAGGTCCAGCTCCCCGCTCTCTGGATGGGGAGCACAGCTGTGCAGACACCGGGTCTAACTGGTGAAGTCAGAAGGGCTTACTCCCCACCACTTACACTTCAGCGGCAGTGGCCTCAGGAACAGAAATCCGCAACACGCTTTCACTCTGAGATGCAGGAAACCTTTATTACTTGGCTTAAATCCAAGGCCCACTTTTCAATATGCTTAAGTGCTCAGAGCGAGGGGGTGTGTGGCCTCATTATTGTCTGTAATTCCTCGATCCAACAACCCCGTCCAGAATCAGCAAAGGGCCCACTCTCAGTGGGTACGCAACAGGCATTTTAATGTGGGGCAGACTCACTCAAAGGCTTCCAGCTTCTTTACCTACTGAAATATTCAAAATGTCCACTTGCATCAAAAGCCACACAAGTGTGATAAACTGCATTTACCAAAAAGCTTGAAGAATTTTCAGTGGATAAACACAGAGGGAAAAGCCCATGGTCGATACACGGAGGCACAGAGGAGAAGCTCTGCTCATTGCATTCTTCTGCAAAATGCAGGTTTCCTAGAAGTACGGTGGTCTCGTGTATGATCGACAATGCAGGCAGAGAAGGGCGACTCGGCAGATCTGGGGAGCCCTCCCGCTGCCTGTGTGCTTTCCAGAGCCTCAGTAAGTGGGAATCAGATGTGACACGTGGACCCTCACCTCCCGGCATGCACTGCGTGGCTGGGAAAGCCGCATGGAGCATCTGCACATTAAAGCAGAGACGCGACCAGGAGACGCAACAAAGCAGAGGGAGGCACCCGGGCTCCTTCAGTCTCTCTGCTTCACTAACACCCGTTACGTTTGGGGAAGTGCTGACCAACACGGAACTTCTCCCCGGGCAGCCCCGTCAGGGGTCAGACGGGTCCCAGGCGCTGCGCTGACAGTTTCCACGGGCAAGTCCCGCTCATTCATCACAGGCTCTTCGCAGACCCTCCCCTCACAGCAGCTCAGGGACCCGGGACACCTGCTGCGCTTGTACCTCCTCCAGCCCTCCAGCCACGCGGCCTCAGAGGCGCGAGTTTTGTCAGCTACAGCAGAGACGGTCAGTACGTTCCCCGCCCCTTCTTCCAGAAGGTCACGACCATACAGACCCCACAGCCAAGGCCAAAGTCAGGTCGTGACGATGGGGAGCAGGACGTTCCCCCCACAGATACACCACCCTGGCACTGGGTTATCTTGAGCTGAAGGCAGTGGAGAAACAACAGACGCGGGAAGCACTCTGTCCTGTACATTCTGCCAGAAACAGGGCATAAGCTCCCCACCAGAAAGGCGCCCTGGTACCAGGAAGGAAAGAACATTCTTATCCGCAGACACGGGGAGCTGAGGCTGAGCTGAGTCTGCACAACCCCACCCAAATAATCCTTGTCTCCTGCCAGCTTCCCGATGTGTTTCCTAGCCAGTTTCCAATAACACCCTGTCCCTAGATGCCCAAATCCTTCATCTCGTCACCGTTCCACAACTTACGGCCCTTTGTAAAAACGGAACATAAACCCTAAGTCTAAGGGCTTTTTTGGGGTTGTCACTCTTCTATGAGGTGCCCTTCATGTTATATAAAAATATTAACATGAAATAAAATGTGTGCATGTTCCCTCCTGCAAGGTCTTCTTTTGACAGTTTAATTTGCAGGCTCCACACACAGAGCAGAAGGCAGTAAGGCTTCCCTCCCCTGAAGTGGTCTCAGCCGTACCGCTCAGGACTGTTGGCAGTTCTGGCTCTGAGATGCTGGCCCCAGATGTGGAACCTGGTTTTGGATGACTGGAAGAATCCTGGGGCCTGCCGCGGGTAGAGCCCTTGCCTGACACTCCTGCCAGGAGGCTGTCTGATCGGGTCTGCTCTTGCTGAGTTACATGCCCACTGGGGCTTTCCTTCCCTCGGGCGCTCGAGTCTGGTGCTAAAGCGTCAAGTTGCCGCTAAAAGCAAGACCGCCACTTCAGTGTCTCCGCAGCTCAGAGACCACCTATGCTGAAGGCCGAGCTCGCTCAGTCTGGGAGGGAAGGACACAGAACTCTGAACTCACGCACAGGGCAGCGGGGCCTCCAGAAGACTTGTCCAGTCAACGCCCGAGACACAGTTAGACCAGGACAGAGGGGCAGTGGCTTTTTCTGGCTCCAGTTTGGCTGTAAGGAACTCTTTTCTCATTTAATTTAGCATTTTGCTTCTTAATAAAGAGGAAAAAGGATTTTAAGAGCTGCTTGCATCCGTGTAAGTGATTTTTGGTGAACACACCACCACTTCTAGGGATTAGATGTAGGGGAGGGATAATTATATGGGAAAAATATTCGTATTTATCCTTAAACATGGGCAGACAAAAAGAAATAATGAGAGCACTAAATGAATAACTGTGCTACAGAGTAATATTTATCATTAAACGAATTGATCACATAAGTAACTTTGAATAAATAAGACCAAACGGAGGGGATATTAAATCTACTCAAAAAATTACCCCAGGAACAAAAGAATTTAAGGCTATAGATACATTAATGACACCCAGTGAGGATAACAGCCAAGTAGTGAAGAAAACAAATAATTACTGTGAAAAAAGATAGAGTCAACTAATTGAACACCAAGGACTGATTAACTGGCAAATTAGCAACATTAGTATGTAAAGGTACATACCTAGAGAAGAAAAGTGAGATGAACACGTAGCTTAACACTTATGACCAAAGAGATGCTTTAGGACTGAGCCTGAACCATGCAGACGAGCTTGAGGCGACGGCCCTACACCAAAGACGCTCCCGTCTGTCCCTGAGATGTGATATGTGATGTCTCATTCCCAGCAACTGCTTTCAGTTACATTCTCCTGACCGAAGGTCAAGTCGTTCTCTCTAACCCTGCGTGTTCAACCAGCCAGTGAGTCTGGCTAATGCTCAGTGTTTCTCAAGACCACCCTCCCCTCCTCTGCTCTCACCTGGCTGCAGCCAGCCCTCACCATCATTCATTGTGGAACCCACCTCCAACTGGCCTCCGCGTCTGTAGCCTCCTTCCGCTTTGGATAGTCCAGCTGGAAGGTGTTGTCTGTGGCTGTTCAGACGCCTGTGTGGCTGTCCACTGCCAAGGATGGCGTCCAGCATCTCGGCGGGGCCCCCGAGGCTGCGTCCCTCCCCCTCACCTGCTCCCACCGCTCCCGCAGCGGGGACACCACACTGCTGGTAGCTCGAGACACTCAGCACCAGCTACACTGGCCTGCAGGTCCACCCCCATCGCTGCGGCCTCCCTCCTCCAGCGAAGCCCTGCAGAACCCCGACAGCCCAGGGCAGCCACCGCTCCTTTCCTAACCTCTGGCCCTTGGGAGGCAGGCTGTATTGCCCCTCCTATCTGCCCCCACAACCCGTTGTTCATTCTCTATCACGGCATCGCCTCTGCGTCTTCACGGAACCCTCAGTGAGAGATTCCATGGACAGAGGAGCCTGAGGGCTGTAGTCCGTGGGCTCGCATAGAGTCACACACAGCTGAGCGACTACACTTTCTTTTTCTTTCAGTGAGTGCATTGCTCTGTGCACTGAACCACAAGCCCCCTTGGGAAAAGGTCACGCTGTTTGTCTCTGCACTTCCGCAGGAGCCCAGGGGCTGGCACACGGTGGGTCCCCAGCCAACGTCTGCTGAAGACTCAAGCCGACCTCATCAGAGACCGCACGCTACAGGGACGGAGGTCTCTGGATGGCGAGGAAGCACCTGGTGCGGAGTGTGGCTCAACATAACTGAGTTCATTACATGACTGCCAGCTACTAGGAACTGAAAGATCTGGCAGCTGGTCTACCAGGTAACAGGTGACTGCACGGCACCCCGCTCCAGTGCTCTCGCCTGGAGAGCCCCACGGACAGAGGAGCCTGGGGGGCTGCAGTCCATGGCGTCACACAGAGTCGGACACGACCGAAGCGACTTAGCACGCACACACAGTCACTGGTTTACTTGTATCTATCTGCGGAAGGGATTCTGGAGCCCAACATTCAGCCAGAAGGTTCTGCAGCCTGCGCCTTTGGAATGATGTACCAGGGAGCGGCTGCACCGAAGGTCACGGAGCTGGGAGCTAGTTGACCTTGAACCTGAACCAAGGTTTCTTGATTCAAAGCCTGGGAGCCTTCCTACATGAACACCACACCTTGCTCGTGGTCCTCATTCAGAACACTGAAAACAACACGCAGAGCAGAAATCCATTCAGGAGTCACTGTACTGGGGAAGGAAGCAAGGGGGAAGCGCTAGCGTCGTCACATGACCTTCATTTATCCTTTGTCGGGAAAGATCATTTCTGTGAGCTGCTGGCTTTTAATCCCAAACTCTCTGAGTTTAAAAACAAAAAATTATTTTTTCAAATAAAACTATAATAATCAGTTGCTATGAAGTCAAACGGAGAGGGCAGTGGCACCCCACTCCAGTACTCTTGCCTGGAGAATCCCATGGACGGAGGAGCCTGGTGGGCTGCAGTCCATGGGGTCGCTAAGAGTTGGACACGACTGAGTGACTTCACTTTCACTTTGCTGCATTGGAGAAGGAAATAGCAACCCACGCCAGTGTTCTTGCCTGGAGAATCCCAGGGATGGGGGAGCCTGGTGGGCTGCCGTCTGTGCGGTCGCACAGAGTTGGACACGACTAAAGCGACTTAGCTGCAGCAGCATGAAGTCAAACAGATAATCAAAATGTCACAGTGATAACATTATTATGTCTCAACTTTGGCAATTTTAAATCTGCTTCTTAAAGTAAGGGTGGCAGAGATCAGCTGAAGGAACCCTATTTAGGGTACTCCTATTATTAACCCAGACAAAACCCAGGAGGACACACAGTAATTTAGCTGACTCCTGCTAAATCTAGAAATTCACAAGTTGGTTCATGCAATTTATCTAATTTTTTCACTTCATTTGGTTTCTAAAGGTTAGAATTTTCCTAAATTGGCTAGGTACCAGTTAGCTGAGAAAATAAATGCTAAGGCATATACAAACATCTACCATCTCATAAAGTGGGATTCAGGCAGTCAGGAAGGGGGCCACAGAGAACTAGAACAAGAAGCATCTTGCATCCACAGCAAGTAGACACACAGCTACTGATGTGAGGCTGAGCAGTGCAACTTCCTATAATGTCCATCACAGCAATTTCCTGACAGAACGTTTTGCAAGTACACTTTGCGTTAAAAAAAAGTATTACTGTATTGCAAAACATTAAAGAGACTTTAAGGAAATCCTGTTGACTTATAATTGCATTTTGTGGTCTAGCTTTACATCTCACTTTGTTATATTCCCTATCTTTATTTTCCCTTGGCCCTGATTCTCTCCTTATTTTAAAATAATAACAATTATTTCATGCTACTGCATTTTATGTAGTCTTAACAGTTTTTAAAATGGTTTTAGGGGCCACTGTGCTTATTTGTGGAGAAGGCAATGGCCCCCCACTCCAGTACTCTTGCCTGGAGAATCCCATGGACAGAGGAGCCTGGTGGGCTGCAGTCCATGGGGTTGCTAAGAGTCAGACATGACTGAACGACTTCACTTTCACTTTTCCTTTCATGCACTGGAGAAGGCAATGGCACCCCACTCCAGTGTTCTTGCCTGGAGAGTCCCAGGGATGGGGGAGTCTGGTGGGCTGCCGTCTGTGGGGTCGCTCAGAGTCGGATACGACTGAAGCAACTCAGCAGCAGCAGTGGCGGCAGCGCTTATTTGCCTGGTCACGTCCAGCTCTTTCCGATCCCATGGATTGTAGCCCACCAGGCTCATCTGTTCATGTGGATTCTGCAGGCAAGAATAATGGAGTGGACTGCCATGCCCTCCCCGAGGGGATCTTCCCAACCCAAGGATCTAACCTAGGTCTCCTGCACTGCAGGTGGATTCTTTACCAGCTGAGCCACCAGGGAAGCCCCTCTGGTTAAGTATAAACAGAGGAAGTACAACTTGGAAACGGATAAATCAACAATGACCTTGATCTAATGATTCTTTTTAACACTTCCCTCCAAAGTTAGGCTGCTGAGTATCTTAAATGTATTCTTCCCTCAGTTAACTAGACAATTTTTTCTTACTTTTCAAAACCATCATCACTTAATGTGGCAGAATTTAGCAGCCATAAGAGAAAAAGAATTGGAGGGGGAGGATTCCAAGCGTGATTAACGATAGTGAACAATCCATCTTTCAAGAGTCCACGAAATCGCTTTTCTTGGGCACAAGTAAACTGGCTGGAGTTTTATGGGGCCTGTGGGAGGGAGGGGTCAGCCAACAATTCCATCAAAGGGCCCATCGGTATTAACTCAGAACACAGTGAAGGCTTAATTTGGGAGGAAATTAGAAAATTCAACAGTGGTCTTTTTTTCTCTTGTATTTCTCCCCACCTTCTCTGTGTTCTTGCATACCCTGTAATAAACACAATTAAAGCTGTTTTCATAGAGACATAAGGCTTGTTCCACATTTCATTGTAGGCAAAACTAATTTTTTATATGATTATTTTTAATATATCAAAAATCTTATACAGTAGAACAGAGTTCCACTGTATCTCCGAATCCTCACAATATAAACAGGCATTTCATGACTTAAAAAGAGGGAAAACTTTGTACTGGGGGGAAAAATCTAATAATCTTGTTGAGAATGCCAGCAAGCAAAATACAGCATTTCATCGCTTTCCAGCCCGAGAGCCATCCCAGGGGACATGTGGTCCGTGTGGCTCTAAAATGAGTTAAGGGATAAAAGGTGGAAAAGAACAAGAGGATGGAGTTTCTCACACATCAGCAGCTTCTGGTAAAGGCATGCTTGATCCTGCTGGGGAGGCTGGGGTTACACTCTCTGAAATGAAGAACATACTTAAGGGTTTTAAGTTTCCAAAGGAGAAGAGACGTATACAGGTAAAGCTGGCCTGGCAGTCAGGCCGAGCGGGCCGCAGGGCGTCCGGTGCCGTCTGCACGGTGTCTGTGCGGTGTTCTAGTGCCACAAACCCGCAGCCAGGGTGTTACTCCAACTTGTACGTTTCCTCCATGAGTTTCCTGAGCTGGCCCTGTGTCCCTGTCACACGCCCATCACGAGAATATCCTGTAACAGCAGGGCCGCCCAGAGTTGGTCTTCCGTCTCCCCCAGGCCCGGAGGCAGTCATGTCTGTGCTCTGGGTTCTCAGGGAATATCCGCCTTGTTCTGGGGTGAAGGGACACTTGGCCCTACGTTCTCTAGCATGGCTGGTCCATCGCAGAAGGAGAAAGGTGCTTGGGGTTGACATCCCACGCTGGACTGCTGCCGTTTACCCCAGCCTTCTCCATCAGACCCCGGTGGCTCAGAGGTTAAAGCGTCTGCCTGGAATGCAGGAGACCTGGGTTTGATCCCTGGGTCGGGAAGATCCCCTGGAGAAGGAAATGGCAACCCACTCCAGTACTCTTGCTTGGAGAATCCCATGGAGGGAGGAGCCTGGTGGGCTACAGTCCATGGGGTCGCAAAGAGTCGGACACAACTGAGCGACTTCACTTTCACTTTCACTCTTCCATCAGTCAGCGACCAGGGACACACGCAGAAGAGACCGCCAGCTAGTCCTCTCAGCTCTTTAGCACGACCCATCTGGGACAGAGCCCCGGCTGGAGCTTGCCAGCACCACCTGCGCCTGGCTCCCAGTGCCCTGGGCCTGTCGCCTCCCGTGCCTTGCTGAGGGCACCGGGAGCTGGCTGCCGCCACCCGTGCAGTGCCAGCCGCGGGCTGAGCCAGCGCTCACTCTGGCGCTTCTCTCTGTTACCTTCTGCTGCAGAGGCCAAGCGAGCTGCAACCCAGTTCCCCAGCCCCTGCTTACCTAGTGCAGGGATGTGATTGAGTTCTGGTCAATAAGACCGAACCAGAAGTCTGCTGGAAAGCTTCCAGGAAAGTTGACCCTTTCCTCATGGAAGGGAAAGCCCATCCATGCCCCGCTGGTGCTGCTCCTCTGTCTCGCCTTGAATAAGGACAGATTTGGAGCTTTAACAGCTGTTTGCAACCATCAGGTATAAGCATGAGAGGAAACCTGAGACTCGAGACATCTTGACATCAACCTAGCTGCTGAATCAGCTGGAGCCGCCTCATGCTCTGAACCTTTTTTGTGTGAGAAAGGTAACCCCAACTGACTTAAGCACCTTGTGAAGGCTTCCTGTTCAGTTCAGTTGCGTCTGACTCTCTGCGACCCCATGGACTGCAACACACCAGGCCTCCCTGTCCATCACCAACTCCCGGAGCTTAATCAAACTCCTGTCCATCGAGTCAGTGATGTGATCCAGCCATCTCATCCTCTGTTGTTCCCTTCTCCTCCTGCCTTCAATCATTCCCAGCAACAAGGTCGTTTCCAATAAGGCAGTTCTTCGTATCAGGTGGCCACAGAACTGGAGTTTCAGCTTCAGCATCATTCCTTCCAATGAATATTCAGGACTGATTTCCTTTAGGATGGACTGGTTGGATCTCCCTGCAATCCAAGGGACTCTCAAGAGTCTTCTCCAACACCACAGTTCAAAAGCATCAATTCTTTGGCACTCAGCTTTCTTTAGAGTTCAACTATGGCCAAAGTATTGGAGTTTCAGCTTCAGCATCAGTCCTTCCAATGAATATTCAGGACTGATTTCCTTTAGGATGGACTGGTTGGATCTCCCTGCAATCCAAGGGACTCTCAAGAGTCTTCTCCAACACCACAGTTCAAAAGCATCAATTCTTTGGCACTCAGCTTTCTTTAGAGTTCAACTCTCACATCCATACATGACCACTGGAAAAACCATAGCTTTGACTAGATGGACCTTTGTTGGCAAAGTAATGTTTCTGCTTTTTAATAAGCTGTCTAGCTCGGTCAAAGCTTTTCTTCCAAGGAGCAAAGTGTCTGTTCATTCATGGCTGCAGTCACCATCTGTGGTGATTTTGGAGTCCAAGGAAATAAAGTCTGTTACTGTTTCCATTGTTTCCCAATCTATTTGCCATGAACTGATGGGACCAAATGCTATGATCTTAGTTTTCTGAATGTTGTTTTAAGCCAACTTTTTCACTCTCCTCTTTCACTATCATCAAGAAGCTCTTTAATTGTTCTTCACTTTCTGCCATAAGGGTGGTGTCATCTGCATATGTGAGGTTACTGATATTTCTCCTGACAATCTTGATTCCAGCTTGTGCTTCATCCAGCCTGGCATTTCTCACAATGGACTCTGCATATGAGTTAAATAAGCAGAGTGACAATATACAGCCTAGAGGTACTCCTTTCCCAATTTGGAATCAGTCTGTTGTTCCATGTCTGGTACTGTTGCTTCTTGACTTGCATACAGATTTCTCTGGAAAAGCATTCCTGAAGAGATCTGTTTTCAAGGTGGCTCACACTTCTGACACCACTCACACCTCTACCCATAACGCAAGGCTCATTCTGATTTGCAGCTCCCAACACAAGAGACTCAATCACTTAGTGAGAAGTAAGGAGTTCTGACACTCAGCTGGGATTTGAGCATTACTCTTGCCTTTTCTCATATTTACAGCAACATACATTTTTAATCAGTAGAGCTGAATGGCTGATGAAAATTACCTCTGAATACAATTCCCCCCTGCTTTTCAACAACTATTTATAAGCACTGAGTCGGGAGGTACTGTGCTAAGCACTAGGAGTGCAGAGATAAGATGGAATTTCTAGATTCCAGGGACGAATGGCAGAGACAAGTAGCGTGGTGCACATTACTCATGAGAACACGCCCCCGAGCACCTTCCCCTTTATCCAGAAGCAGGCTGCCGCACGGCACCAATCACCTCAGTTTCCCGTCCTCTTATATTCCAACTGAAGTCCACCTCCTCCTCTGATGGCAAAGAGAGTGTTCTTCCCCCTCAGTGACCAGGCTGTGCCGGCAGAGGCAGGGTTTGTGCCTTGTGTGTGGCCTTTCTCTAGCAGCCCCATACTCGCAAAAGGTCCCCGGAGGTCCCTACGCTGGGGATACTCTCTCTTCATCTACTGGACCTTGCTGCAGCAAGTGGCCTGCTGACCCCAGTCCCTGACTCCGGCGACATTGCTGTCTGCCTGCTTCCTGCTTCTCAGACACTTCCGTGGTCATCCAAGGGCAGCCCAGGGACCGCTGGGGCCTTGGAGATCTTTCAGGAGATCTGTCAGGAAAAGGAATTTTTAAGCAGGTATTTGCCTTTTCAAGCCTGATTCTCCAGTAAGTGGACAGAGGAATTCCCCAGAGGCTAGCCTATAAGTGACACAGCGACAGGTCTAGGCGGAAACTACATACAGAACCCAGATATCTTCCACTAAGCCAAACACTAAAGAGACTTGCAAAATATGTGAAACACAAAACTCTCATCACTGTTTTGTTTTTTTTTTTTGGTGGGGGGAGAAAAATAGCTATTCTTCAGAAAGGTGTTACTTATGTTGGTGTGCCATGGGCTTCCCAGGTGGCACTGGTGGTAAAGAACCCGCCTGCCAATGCAGGAGACATAGGAGACGTGGGTTCGAATCCTGGGTTTGGAAGATCCCCTGGAGGAGTGGCATGGCAACCCCCTCCAGTGTTCTTGCCTGGGGGGTCCCATGGACAGAGGAGCCTGGCGGGCCACAGTCCACTGGGTCACAGAGTAGGACACAACTGAAGCGACTTGGCAACTCAGGTTTATCTGTTTACTGAGAAATGGAGGGAATGGCAAACCACTCCAGTGTTCTTGCCTCAGGAGCCCCATGGATAGTACTCAAAAGAAAATGCTTTAAAATGTTTGTTTTACTTTCTAATGTAAATATTGATAACTCTGCCCCACATAAGCAAGGCTTTCAAGGCCCTCAGCAACATTTAAGGATCGAAAAGTTTCCTGAGACCAGTAAGTTGAGAACCACGTTCTTAGACTGTGATTTCTCTGCCTCCTTGCAGGGGAGCCAACACCTCAAATTTTTATGTTCTCTAGAACCACATCCTAAGCCTACTAATTTTCTCACCATAAACTAAGATTCCACAGTCTTGGTACGACTGACATTCAGAGACAGAGAACTCTTTCTGTGGGGCACTGTCCTCAGCTTGGCGGGACCTCTGGGGGCTAAATACTAGAGGCCAGTGGCATCCTTCCGCCCACGTTGTGACAACCAAAAACGTCTCCAGACATGGCTGAATAAAACTGGCCCTGGCTGAGAACCATTGCTCTGAGCACTCTTCCTGGAAATGTTATCAAATGTCAAGGTTTTTAATCCCACTTATGATAAGAAATAACTGGACTTATTCGGTGCCTGCTCTGTGCCTGGCACAATTCTGAGCACTTGATAAGTTATTCATTCACTTAAACCTCATCTCCAGTGACACAGATAAGTCATTACCTCCACCTTCTAGATTAAGAAACTGAAGTGCAGAGAGGTGCTGTGACTTGCCCAGCATCACACAGCAAACGCAGTGATGGCAGTGCCAGGCCGGGTTGCCCCTCTCAGCTTTAGGCTTCTGTGAGTAACTGCCTCTGCTGGGGACCCCCCAGGTGACATTTACTCGAGTCCTCAAAACAAACTCAAAGTCTCTGGTGGCTCAGCTGGTAACGAATCTGCCTGCAATGTAGGAGACCCCGGTTCAACTCCTGGGTCAGGAAGATCTGCTGGAGAAGGGAACGGCTACCCACTCCAGTATTCTTGGGCTTCCCTGGTGGCTCAGATGGTAAAGAATCTGCCTGCAATGCAGCAGACCTGGGTTCGATCCTTGGGTTAGGAAGATGCCCTGGAGAAGGGAATGGCTACCCACTCCAGTATTCTTACCTGGAGAATTTCATGGTCTGTATAGTCCATGGGGTCACAAAGAGTTGGACATGACTGAGAAACTTTTACATCCACAAGACTATTTCTGTATTTCTTAAATTAGTTAATGATACAGCTTTTACATTGTCCCTCTGTGCCTCACTTAGTAACCTGGGTGGTATTTCAGACTCTGCTTGGATTCTCTTCTTTATTCTTGAATCCAATCATTCATCGAGGTCTAACAGTTTTACCTTCTAGTTATTAATCAAGTGCATCTTTCCCTGTATCTTCCACTCCTCAGGCCCTCAGAAGGGCCCTGATCTCTCCTCAGCACCTCTGTAACCAACCTTCCTTTGGGGTCCTTGGGTCCGGCCCTCAGTCATCCTCCCTCTGGCGCCAGCATGGTCTAGCTAAACAGCATGTCTGGTCGGAACACTTTCTGCCTTGAAGCTCTCTACTGGCCGCCTGGTAGCTGAGAATGAAGCCTGGGTTCCTCAGCATGGCCCTTGCGTGGCCCTTTCCGACCCCAGGGCCGCCTCTGTCACCCTAGAAGCTCACTTAACTCTCCAGCTGAATTCTGTCGGTGGTGTCGCCTGAGCGCACTGGGCGGCTTCGTGCCTGTGACCCTGAGCTGTCTTCTGGGAAGCGCTTTGAGTCATCACCCCATGCGGGCCTGCCACAGCGCTCACCAGTTTGTGAGAGTGATTCTACACTGTGTCCTACAGAGACCGGTCAGAGAGCCGCTGACGGTGGGTGCTTTGCTGAGCCCCACGCTCTCATCTTGCTATCTCCAGGGGCTGCGGTACTAGGCAAAGCAGTCTGAGGAGTGCCTGGAAGCCCTGAAGTCAAAGACAGTAGCAACCAGACGTGTGTGGACCTGTGGGGAATGCAGAGTGACGAGAACAAGGAAAACCTTCCCACAGTTACACGGGCTGAAGCTCAAAGCAAGCAGGGGAACTCAAGACAGAAGTGATTAAAGGCCTGCCAGAGAGAGTACAGGGGAGGGGTGATCCTTGAAAGCCACAAGACACAGCCTTAATATCAATACAAAACAAGGACATATTCTATAACCCACTTATTATCTTAGGACATAATGGTGGGAATCTGAGGGTATAGTTTACACGATGGGAGGCAACAGTGTAAACTGATTACCAGATTCCTCTGGACAATGTATTTACATGTGGATAATATAAGTTTAGCTCAAAAGGATTACTCCAAGTATAGTGTGAAACAATATTCTTTTCGTATGGTTACCATGTAATTTCCACTTTCTGCCTACGGAGTACAGTGCCGAATGAATTTCCTGCAGTTCTTATTTAAGTAAATGACAAACTCTTCTTCCTGTGGTGAAGAAGAAGGTTCAACTTATTTACAAGCATATTTTGCTGGCTCCTTCAACACTTAGTTAAGTTCTGGGTACTAAGCATGGGTTAACTTTTTGTTTAAAATTCTAACAGTGTATCTACTGCTTACGAACCTTAGCTTGCAAAGCCAGTCATTAAATGAAACGAAGCACTCTCAGAAATGCTTTTGTTTTTTTTTTAAAGAAAGAAAATTTTTATTTTAAAAAGCCAGCCTGTTAAATAAGGTTTTATGTCTATACTTTCACACTGTCAACCGCAATATTTTTAAATGCCCCTTGAATATAATTCACTGCATGTCTAACATTATCCTCCTGCTGCAACTTAAAAGATACTAGGTTAAAAAAATTTACAGTTTTCATTCTGGTTTGTACTCCCACCTATCTGTATACTAAACCCATTTCTTTACATTTCAGATAAAGTGAAAAAGGGTCACAATCTTTAGGGCTGTGTGAAGAATATGTCCAATAATTCTAAGCAAAACATAACTTCCTTTAAGGCCTTATCAGAAAAAGAAAAGTGAAGTCGCTCAGTCGTGTCCAACTCTTTGCGAGCCCGTGGACTGTAGTCTACCAGGCTCCTCTGTCCATGGGGTTCTCCAGGCAAGAATACTGGAGTGGGTTGCCATTCCCTTCTCCATGTTTTTCTTTTAATTCACTACCTGACCAGTTGGACACGACCTCATTGGTATGACCTAGACGTTCTCAAATATACAGGATGAGTACCTTTTCTATGCAGGTATCTAAAAATTAAGAAGTCACTGCTTGGGAGGTTTAGCGTCTGTCTGGTAACCAAGCTGCACTGGGTCTACCCCTCAGCGTCCGCCAGCTCATCCACCCAGCCTGGGGCAGCTACCCAAACAAGACTGTTACAGGGTCCCAGATTCTGCTGCAAGGAAAACCCAGTCCTCCGGCTGCTCAGTCATGGAAGGTGAGACCAGGTGTGAAGAGAAGAGCAGGTCTTATCAAATTCTTGCTTTGGAAATAAGCTGAAACTCAGAGGACCAGGTAGTTAAAAGAAGATACCACATCCACAAAGGTGCAGAGAGAAAATCCATAAAGTACATACATTCGTGGTGAGTCAGAGGTTATAAGGAAGCACAAAAAGAAAGCAGATGCTCTGAAGTAGACAAAAGACGTCGAAAGAGAAAAAGGAACTCAGAGCAGACATGAGAATGGGGCAGGCGTGCAAAAGCTGTGCGCTCCAATGAGGATGGAAGAGCTTAGCCTCTCTTTCCCCGGCTGCTGAGACCTGAAAGCTGGATCCCCATCTCGGTCAACATTTCAGCTCCTGGAAGCCGGGGCCCATCTTTCTCGGTTTACCGTTACCTGCGTGTCCGGCTCACAAACCCCGCCCCGTGGCCGAGGACACAGCAGAACGCACCCTGGCGAGCAAAGGGGTAATGAAGACACCTCGGAGGGAAGGAACCGCTAGGGCCGGCCTCCGGTTGTGGGCCGTGGCTGCTGCGGGGCGCTTCTACGGGCCAGGCTTCCGATACCAAGAGGGGTTCTCACAGGTGCACCAAGCTGGCAGGACCCCTGCACCTCGGCGTCGGCCCGGGAAGCAGAGCGCGCCCCTCCCGGAGGTCCCCAAGCAGAGGGCCCGGCTGCGGGGAAAGGGACGAGGCTCTGCCGCCCCCGAGGGCGCCCCCCGCTCACCGGTAGTTGTAGGCGCCGAAGCGCTTGCTCTCCCGCAGCATCGCGCGGTACAGGTCCAGCACCTGCGCGCGGCTGGACGCCGCCATCTTCAGCGCCACACGCAGGGCGTCCTCTCCGCCGAGGCCCCGGGTTTAAACTCGACCCGCGAAACCGCCGCCGCCGCCGCGGGCAGCACGGGCGGGACGCGGGCGCGGGGCTGCGCGCAGGGCGCGGCCCACACCCCGCCTCAGGGTGCTCGGGCTCAGGGGCGCCCCGGCTGAGGGGAGGCTCTGACCGCGCGCCCCGGACGAGGGGCCTCCGCCTCGGGGGGCTCCGGCCGCGCCCCGGATGAAGGGTCTCGCCTCCAGGGGGCTCCGGGCGCGCCGCGGCGCAGGCGGGCTCCGGGCAGCTAAGGGGGCGGCGCTTGCGGGAGGCGTTCCCGCCGGCCGCCCCCGCCCCGGGCTCCCGCGAGCAGCGGCCCTCGGAGCGCGCGGAGCGGCCGAGGCCGGGCGACGGGCGGCGGGCCGCGCTTCCTTACGGCGGGGGCGGGGTCAGCGGGGACGTCGCCAGGTTACCAAGCGCCCGCTCTATCCCCGCCCCTCCGCCCGGGCTGCCCTCGGCGCCGCCTGAGCCGCCGTGCGCGCTGCGCGGGCGCCGACTCCCCCGGAGCCTGGGTCGGGGCGGGGAGCAGGACCCGGCCGCGCGGGGACGGGCCGCCGCGGGCGTGCGGGGCCGCGGGGCCGCCGCCCGGGGCTCCTCGGCGCTCCGGCTCCGCTGAGGGCGCCCGCCCGGGGGCCTCCGGCGCGAGGCCCGCTTCCTGGGCAAGATGGCGGCGCCCGGGCGTCTGTGAGCGCCGCGCCGAGGAGCCCCGCGAGGCCCGAGCCCTCCACCCCGGCGGCCTCGCGTTTCCCGGAGCGCGGGTGAGTGCGCGCGGGGCGCGGCGGGCGGGCAGCTCCGCGTGCGCCCGCGGGCCTCTGTGGCCGGGTGGAGAGGCGGCAGCGGGCGGCCGGGCTGGAGCCGGGGGACTGGGGGTTAGGGACTCTGTTGGGACCGTGTCCGCCCTCCAGACAAGAAGCGGAGCCGGTCTTCTCCTGAAGCTCTTCCCAGCAAAGTCCTCTCCTTTCTCTGAAGACGCCAACTTTCCCGATTCTCCTTATTATCTGGGTGGAGGCAGTTTGCTCTGTTCCTGGAACGTAGAGCCCGGCGTGGGGAGGCCTGCGCTGATTCTATTCAGTGTTTGCAAAGCGCTCGTCTTTGTTTTTGGGATCTTTGTGTCTGTAGCCAGCGTTGGGATCAGCCAGAGTTCTCTCCTCCAACACGGTGCGAGGGGTAACTTACCGAGAGCGACAAGTCTCCGTTCACATCTCTCTCCCACCACGCTTTTCATGACTGTGTTTCCTTTATCTCATTTTGAAGTCACTCTGAGTCAATTTCAAAGTTTCTCCTAATTTTCAGGAACTTCAAGGACAGACACTTTAGGGTACTTATACCCGAGGGTGCTTGCATATCTACATATATGTTGTTGTATTTGGTATGCTACCTGTTATAATGGCGTTTTTCAAACGGCACGGAAGAGAGAACACTTTTATTAAAACCCTCTTACGCTTCCCGTTTGATTTTTGCTATGCCTCATATGTCTCTGAGTCGCAGAGCTTTTTTACAGAGTAGCCAAGCTCCTGTTTCGCCTGCAGGGTCATCAGTCACCGGGCATGCCTTGCTTTGGGTTAATTGAAAGCAGTTCTGATATTTTGAGTGTATCCTTTCAGTTCAGTTGCTCAGTCGTGTCCCACTCTTCGCGACCCCATGGACTGCAGTGCACCAGGCTTCCCTGCCCATCGCCAGCTCCCAGAGCCTGCTCAAACTCCTTTGGCATTACTGAAATGATTCAAGAGGGACTGGTACATTTTTATAGAAGAAGATCCAGACCTGTTTTTTCTTTCTGTGATAACACAGTTGAGTGCTGATGATATAAATTAGGAGCGTGGAACCTGGGAAAACCTCATGTTAGTGCAAGGTACAGATAGAGAAAGCTATCAAAGTTAGAAGAAAAAACACGAACGTTATTTGGGCTTGTTTAAAAACAGTGGGGATTGCATTATCTTAATGTATTTTGCTTTCATGTAGAAAATGAAGTTGGAATAATTATTACAATATGCAGTTATTTGTCTCATAATCATTACCATATACAGTTAACAATATGTTAACTGTATATGGTAATGATTTTAACTTTTTAAAGAAAACTTTCCAAATAAAGTCTTTGGAAAGTCAAAGAAAACTTCCCACATAAATATATAAAGTTTAGTTTGGGTAGTCTAGTCACCTATTAGTACAAAGAGTTAACTGAATTTAGGGAAGTGAAACTTCCCAGTTTCACAAAAAATACTTTGATAATTTTATTTTAAATAATTTGCCATTATGTTGAATATCATTGGTTTAAAAGACTAATAAAATCCAAGAGAGTGGCTGTTGGTACTTTTTAGTTACAGCAAGCTTTTTTTTTTTTTTAATTTGCCAGAAAGGTATTGGGTCAGAAGCAAAAAAGTTGGAGTGAAACTTGCTGAGGTTAAGGCCCAACAACTCCCAGATGCTTTAAACGCTGGTTCTTGAAGTCGGATGATTTCCCAAATAACCTGTCCTGGATGTAAAGGGTGCTGGCAGTGCCAAAGCTAATTTGTTTTTCTGTAATGGCAGATTATCTGAAATCCCATGTTTAGAAGTGATTGTGTTTAAGATTTGAATGTTTTTGGACTTAAAAAAATTGCATCTTTATATTTTGTAATTTCTTCATAACTTGGAAGAGCACTGGTGTTTTCCCTGTGTGTAGCATTATTAAAATTTTTTTTCAATAAAATCCCAATATCACCTGTCAGTTTTCACCCTCTCTTTAAGGCTTGTCCTTGTGCCCAGCTCACTGTGGATTGTCTCACAGAATAAACTAAGGAAGCTGAGCAGAGTAGGTAACTTGTGTGGTATCTTACCTCTTGCTGTTTGTACTAGACGCCTAACTCTTTAAGAAGACTTTCTCTAAAGTTATACTTCATGTGGAATTAACTTCAAGTAAGCAGCCATTGATTTTTGACCCATTTTCAACTGTGATAGTAGATTCCTAAGGGGATACAGTAATGACCATAACCCTGGAAGGTCAGAGGTTAGCCAGACTCTGCCCTAGGTGTGTGACGTGTGACCTGATCCCCTTTCCCTGCTTACCGCCTCTCTTCAGTCAAAAGCGGAAGAGAGGTGAGCTGTACACTCCCCACCTCCAGGGACAGTGCCGAGACCAGAAACGCCTTCTCATGAGTCTGTGCCGTAAGCTGAACGGTTGTGAAACTCTGCACCTCACGTTGTGACGGCCTTTTAATTGTAATCACTCACCTGGTGTCTGACTTACTGACGATCAGGTTCTTTGTGTCTCAGCGCAAAAGGAATTCAGGGAGAAGCAAAGTGACAGGCAAGCAGTAGATTTATTAGCACAGGTTTCTTGTGAGAGATGCAAGGGGCCGGGCGAGGGGGCTCCGCCCTGAGGGTTGAGTGGGCTGCATTTTTATAATCCAGGGACAGTTAGGGAGGGGAGAAGACCACGTGTTGAGTTCCTCTTTCACATCAGGGTGGAGTGTTTCTGACTCTATGAGGTCACACTAGAAAGGTCATAGCAGTTATTCAAATCAGCAGAAGGGTGGTATAATCTTCCTTTCACTTGATGACCTGGGGCATATGACTCTCTGTAGTTAAGCAAGCCTGCTTTGTTCTCGATGTTAGGATAGGCTGTCTTGTGCTATCGTTAGTTTACAGTGGTCTCCCAAAGTTCCATTGGTTTCCCTCTCTATAATCCCCTGCTGGGACTTCTCCAGCTTTCTGTATAACAATCCGGTTCCATCCCTGTCAGTGGTAGTCCCCCACCCATTCCCCATCACCGCCCAGCTCCAATAATATGTTGAGATCCTCACCCGCATGTGCTGTGTTAGGAGGTGGGCCTTGGGGAGGTGCTTAGGTCATGAGAGTGGAGCCCCCAGGATGAGATGCGTGTCCTTATAAAGGGGCCACAGGGAGCCCCGCACCCCGCCCGCCGTGGGAGGACACCGTCTGTGACCCAGGGAGTGAGCTCTTACCTGGCTCCAAATCTGCGGGCAGCCCGGTCTTGGGCTTCTCGGCCTGCAGAGCTAAGCGGTGAATGTTTGTAGCTTATCAGCCCCCAGGCCCGCGGTGTCTGAGCTGAGACACTCTGTTCTGGTTTTCTGGAGAAGTGGTGTACAGAGGTTGTGGTCGCTGAGAGTGAACCAGGTCTGACGGGTGCACAGGTTTTTCGTTTGCTTCGTTTTTTGTGTTACATTCACATAATATTCTAACATCAGAAGCTTATGCTTTCTGCAAAATAAAGGAAAATGAAGTTTTTTTTTTTTTTTGCCAGCTTTATCCAAAATGTTAATGGCATACTTTGAAAGAAACCTAATTTTAACTATTGACATATGTTTGGGTAGAAGTGTCCCTTCCGGTGGGTGTTAGGGCACGTGTGGGCAAACAGTACCTTCCTTAACACTATCTCTGTAGCTGTTCCACCTCACTGGGGTTTTCTGTTTACTTAGTTCTGTTATTGGCCTTTTCTTCGTTAAAATAGAAAAATCAAAACCTGATGTGATAAGCATAATGTGCACATTTGACTCTTAACTTGGTGTGAGAATGCGGCCTCCCGCCCTGGTCTCAGCGTTGCGGCTCATCCCAGCAGTGGAGGTCCTGTTCTGTCCCCAGCATGACTGGGGTGGGAAGGGGCTTCCTGGTGGGCGGCTCTGGCTGGACCAGAGGAGGCCAGGCGCTGCCCTCCAGATGCCACGGGCACCCCAGAGGGCTCTGTGGAGGGGCCCCGGGCGAGTGTCCTGCAGGCCTTGGGAGCCCCTGTGACGATCCCGGGACCGTGAGAGGCACGGCCGCTTGGTTGCGAAGAAAGAGAAGGAAGTGAATCCGGGAGAATGACGCAGTGTGTGATCGGGCCACTGAGTTGTGAGCAGAGATGTTCAAAGGCCTAGAGGGTGTGTGCAGCCCCCCAGCAGTGCGCTGTCTGGGGGGCAAACAGGCGGAGGTGCCCGCCACCTGGGAAAGGTCACCCACCCAGTGGGGCTCATCCTGGCAGCTGGGTCTTGCAGCTTGCCCTCAGGGTGAGGGCTCGGCCCCCACCGGGAATGCTGATACTCTGCCATGTGGAAGCTGCTCAGCCTGAGATGGATATACCTCCAGCGCCCATGTGGACACAGCCCGTTACGGCGCAGGGTCGTCAGGAGCCTCACTTAGCCCCTTCCCTCTGCTAAGAAGTAACAAAGTTCATTGCTTCTCCTGTGCCTGCCCACTCAGAAGACTGTCCTTCCAGAAATGAAATGGCAGAAAGGCAGGTGATTTATAAGAAGACGAACAGCTGAGGATTATATGTGGACTGCTGTCTAACACCCCCCCCCCCCCCCCCCCCCCCCCCCCCCCCCCCCCCGCCGTCCCCCTCCTCCCCTCCTCC